>JBAMJV010008227.1:0-82432 GCA_037951105.1 Echinarachnius parma
CCGTCTACCGACATCTTAATCAGTGTGTTTGTTGTGTGTGTGAGTGTGTGGGTAGGGTATGGTGGGGTGGGGTGGGGCAGGGAATTGCCCATGACCTATCACCTGAATGTCCCATAATTGTGTATCTGACAAAAAGTAATGATTTTCCTTCCTATTCCTATGCACAAAACGGTGGCATTTGTTAAATCAAAATTTCCTATGAAATTGAAGAATAAAAAAAATAATTAATCCAATGCGACTTGAACCTACGCTTTACATACCGCTCATGCCTAGAATGATTTGCACCAACCACCGACCCAAAGCTACTTCTGCTTGCTTGATGGGTTTTAACCCTAAGTAACGTTTACCTTTTCTCAACTTTGCACGATTATGCTATCATGAATATTCATAAGAACGGCTCGAAGATCGTTGCCAAAGGGCTAGATACATATTCATTATACTAGATCCTTGTGGACGCGGCTGGCGCTGTTGATAATATCTGCTAATACTGTGAGACAGTACCGCCCTATGGGCCGAACTTTTACGGTAGGCGAGTGATGAGCAAAAATGGTAAATAATATTCGGCGAACTCATTATACTTAACTCAATACATTATACCATTCTAGTAGAGAATTTAAAAATCAGAAAACTTTAAATCAGAAATGTTTGTGTTCAACGAAATGGAACCCCCCCCCCCCCCCACCCCACCCCCCCCCCCCACCCCCCCCCCATTATCCAAACAAAACCAGATCCATATGGTATACTGAGTAGTCAAACATATGAATTTGGACAATATTGATATATTCCAAAACCTGCCAGTGGAGTAAACTCCCAGTGCCACATTAGTTGGAGGCCACAGCTACAATGCTTCTTGGGGGGATTTGAAAGGAATGTATTGAAAGGAAAATACTCCATGCCTGCAGATTAGAGGGCGCACATACAATATAGCCTCTTATTAAAACAATGCAACCGCGCACAATACAATGGGTATTGTTAGGTGCTCTAGTGTGTGTGCATGCTCAGCACTGGCATCCAAGCATACACTGCTTCGCAACGCCGTTAAATGTAATAGTGAAAGGAATCATATTGCTTTCCTAATCCAGGATCCAATTATTTGTCCTTAAAAGACGGACATTACGTATAAAGCAAAAATTTTCATTTCACATTCGACTAGATTAAGAGAGATTATTTTATACAGATATATGGACGGGCCTTTTACTATGTATTTCTCTCATACCCCAAAGAACTTGCTCGCGAATTAAACGAATACATTTTCCTTATTTATGTATACTTTGAATTATTTCATTGCGGACTCCACCCCCCCCCCCCCCCCCCTCCACTCCCCACAAACATACAAACACTACAAAACAAAAACACACATAAAAAACAGTAAAGAAAACAAACGAACAAATAGACTACTACACGGTCATCACTAAGCAACTCTACGGAGAACACGACAGCATAAGACAATATGCGGAATATGCTTACCTTCGTCAGGTCAGCTGCAAACTCGATGATTTCAAAATATGAATTACAAAGTTGTTTGGTATCAGGTCGGGAACAGGATATCACACAGCAGAAGAGCAATTAAGAAATCCAGAATTCATTTGCTTACAAGCATATCGAGTTGAGATGCAAAACAATCTAGCGTGTCACATTGAAATAAAATGTGAAGAAGTAGTTGGTTCACCCTTTTGTTTAACGCAACTTAAAAATGTTGCATTTAAGTCCAGATTTGTTAATCAAAATCGAGTTAGAGAGTGTCACAAATATAACACAAATAAAGAAATTCAGATTATCAAACACATTTAGACTAGTTGCAATACAGTCGGAAGTACGGTATTTGATAACAAATAATCCAAACGAAAATGCGAAGGAGAATTTAAACTTCTTTGGTTTTCTTTAAAATGTCTTCGAAATTGTTGCGTTTATTTATGATGACACAGGCAGAACTATAATTTAACAACTCTTCACGCGTTGGTCTTGAGTTGAAATGAACAATACAATTTTTCGGCCGCCCGCATAAACATATTTAATGGCGGAAACACTGATGCAATGGGCGGGATCGCATGCGGCGTCGACTGAGATTTGCTTAACTCTCCACGCGTTGTTGTTTAAATGTACTATATACTTAAACAAATCTACAGAGCAACATGATATCTCTAAGGGTTAATTGCATATCTCATAACCAATCAGGAGTGGCGTGGATGATGTCTTACTTTGTGAGCGGTACATCAATATCATACACAAATTATACAAATAAAGGGGCGTGTAGCGAATAGTTAACTCTTTGCAGACAGTACATACGGACGGGGTGAGTGCGTGTTAACGTGCATTATGAGTTGTAGAATTTGTATGTAAATGTTAGCGCAGTAAGAGGTCAAGGAGTCAATTATCATGTGATGCTTTGCAAAAGTTTATCAAATATGGGAGTGAGCCAGGTTGGTTATGAAGTATGGGCCTCCTCACACAAACATCCCCGATCTTCCTCATCCAATATCTACATACATTACACAGATTGCAATCGCCCTCTGTATTTTACGCAACAAGTTCAGCAAACTAATATCTTAATTTGTTAGTAATAATGTGATACTTGGAAGTGGGATCTCTTCAATCAAACATATCTAATCTTCCTCCTTCAATCTCTGAAAACATTTTGCTGACCTGGAAAATATAATCAGGCAACAGTTACATTCGATACATTTTTAAACCCGCAATACAAGTCATTACATGTTCCATAAATTATGTTAATAATGACGAATTTACAGAATGTGTTGACCGGGATTCGAACCCTGGTCTCTATTCTGAGTTCCGAAGCTTGACAACCGCAGGCTGGGCTAGAGTTATATGGTTTAAATGTGAGCCAAGTGTCATCTAAAGCCGGGAATCTTCAAACAGCATGTTAGTGTGTTTCATCATCATAATTATAGTACTCCTTCTTTAAGTATATTACATGTAGCTGCATATCGAACTCCTAGCTCAAATCAAAGTTGATTTATATAAACATTAATCAAACCATGTAATAATAAATGATACTTATACTTTCAATTCATACAGCGCCTTTGATTGATCATCATCTTATTTCGGTCAACAGAAACAAATACATTGTCAACCTGCACTTTAAATACCTGTACTTTAATTGTCCTTTCTGAACTCCCCGGGGAATACTCAGACTAGGCAACATATTATAGGTGCTCACATTATTATGTATACCCACCATACCTACTATCCACTGACTATACAAATACCAAACAAACAAAGATAAATAATCGTATAATCTGAAATCGGTTACGTCAACTACTCGATCCCGCGTCTCCGGTTTGGACCCCTACACTAAACAACGAAACAACGGAAACTACAGACTGTCCCAGATAAAACGAAACCGGGTTTCATGGGAGAAATGTTCTGTCATAATGAATAATTTCCTTGATTATATATATATGTCTGGAAAGCTCTGTGTCTCTTCTTTCATTTGATGTACAACTTATGGCACATAATTCAAGCATGACTGAATTAGAACAATGGAAAGGGGGGTTACCAATATTCCATTTGCACGCATACATTTTAAGTTTGGGTGAGTTTTAAGGGTTGTAAACGTACTTATTTTTTAAAAAGGACAAACTCCACATAAAAGTTCATATTTTTATCTTTCACATGACACCTCATGCTAAACAAATAAATGATTTATGCCAGAGAACGAGTGCAATGAAAACATGACTGATTTCTGCCCAAATGAGTGAAAGTTGAGTAAGAAGTCACTCAGCTTTCCTGAATTAGCAGCTGAAAATGGACTTTGATGCATGAGTGAATTTACACAAACATGGGGATCAGGGAAAACATGGGAAACAGGAAAGTTACTCATTTGGGCTGGAATCAAGCATGTTTTCATTGTACTCGTTATCTGGCATAAATTATTTATTTTTTAATCATGAGGTGTCATATAAAAGATAAAATTATGAATTTGTATGCGGTATTTGTCCTTTTTCAAAATAAGTACGTTTACTACCCTTAAAACTCACCCCAAAACCTCACCCAAACTTGCAATTTCTGCGTGCAAATAGAATCTTGGTAACACCACTTCTCCATCGTTCTAATTCAGTCATGCGTGAACTATGTGCCATAAGTTATATCAAATGAAAGAAGAGACACAGAGCTTTTCAGACATATATATATCATCAAGGAAATTATTCATTATAACATAAAATTTCTGCCATGAAACCCGGTTTCGTTTTTTCTGGGACAGTCTGTATAGTGGTTTTCAACGTACTATACTCTTAATAGTTGAACTGAATATTTTCATCGGAAACAATTTTAGATTCTTTAGTTCTTTTTAACGTGAATATTGATATTTGTATGTTAAAGGGATAGTTGAGTTTTGGTAGAGAGGGCGCTACACAAAATAATTTGTTTGTGAGATAATGAAAAACTGAGTGTCAAATTTGAAAGAGCATATCATTTTAATGCCAGAATAAACTTTATTTGATCAAAATCGGTTCAGAAACGGCTGAAATATCCATAAACATGACCATTTCTAATAAATGTGGGCCCCCAACAGTATTCAGAAGTTGATTGATATGACGCAATGCATGTAGATTGTACATAGACGAAAATATGCAAGATGGCTACGTTTTGGACGCAAGAAATGGATGAGAGACTGGTGGAATTATGGGAACAGTATAGCTCCTTCTTCGCTGTCAGTTATCCCTTTTTATCTGCATAGCAACAGGAATGTCCACAAATAACCCTGCAGTTGACGGGAGGATTGCTGGAATTTTCAAGTAAATATTGCTCGATTTGCATGAAGAACGGATTTCATATTATCACTGATGCACTGAAATATCGCACGCAGCGGTAAACTGTGTTTGTTTACTAATTGACCTATGCCAGAGCTCTGGGGGACTATTCGACAGTTCACCGTAGCCACAACTGGGCTAAGTAAATTAAAGTAAGTCCAAAACAACCAGTCTTTATATTCCGCTACCGGTAGACGTTCGGATATAAACACGCTAATTAAAAAGTCCAATATAAAAGAAAATCCCACGTATAGTTGTTTAAACTGCTTGTAGAAGGGATTTTGGAGATGTTCAAATTTAGACATGTCTCTTGTCAGTTACAACCCCCAGACTCAGAGCCCAAACAGAAGACTAAAGACTTAAAAGTCGACTGTCCTGTATTGGGCTTGGTCCTGCCCCGGCCCTGGACTGGTCCTACTAGTACTTAGTCTTACTAACTCTTACAGTAAGACTTAGACTAGTCTTACTTATTATAGTTAGACTGCCTTTAGAATAATGATATTATAGAAGCACTTCATAAAAAGTACTACCCTAAATTATCTAAAGACAGTCTAACTAAGTTGTAAGTAAGACTAAGGCTAACTAAAACCTTACTCTAGAGGTAGAGTTTGTAAGACTAAGCAGACTAAATACTACTAGTACTAGTAGTACTAAATATTATGATTACACTAGTCTAGCTCTAACGACTAGACTAGCAGTAACAGGCCAATATATTATATTCTTAGGCTGTGACCTTTCCCTTGGGATAATTAATACAATTATTGATATATTCACTATCGACTATCACCAATGTTCACCAATGACATCGTCCTAGTATAAGCATACCATAGGCTAGGCCTAGCTCTAGCCTAACCCTAGCCAGCCATGGCCCAAATGGGCTAGGGCTAGACCAGGGCTTCGCAAAAGCTTAGGCTGACATACTCGGGCTCAGCCATGGTACGCCATACCATAGATCACAGTAGTAACTAATAGTTGATTTTCATACTTCTTTATCACTCACGTAAAAGGTGTAAATCAACGCTGATGAATGACGGATATTATAGACAGTGCATCTGTATGTGTGACTGCATATTAAATAGCATGTTACAGTATTCCAGAGAGTGCAAATGGAACATAGTATGATCAATTATAAATTTGAAGTACATGATTCATTAGTTTACAGCAATTAAGTGCAGTACAAATTAAAATAATTTATATTTTTAACTGACATGTAATTGCTAACCGAAGTGCAATTTGTTAAAAACACAGCTAACTGTAATTGTACAGCTAATTGTAGAATGTAGTATAACCTAAACATATAGTTTTTTCTTAGTACATATAGGGTGCTTCAGAAAATTGTGTTTGTGATAATATACTTTGTAATGAAAAATACTGAGTGTAAAATTACACAAAACCTCTCAGAAGGTGAGAATGGATTCGCCCTATACATGTATATTTTACTTGTAAACTTGCTTTTGTTTATTGCGATTCTTTTCACTCTTTTTATGACAGGAAAGGAAAATCAGGAAGAGAATGGCCTCTTTGAGATCCTGGCAAAGTGGTGCTCCAGCAACATTGTGAACACTGAGGCAGAACTGGTTCATCAACAGATCGTCGTTCTTGGAGCGTAGTGTACAGGCCAGAACATCAAATTATAGTCTGAAGGTACTTTATTAAATTGAACATCTGTAAACTTATTAATTTCATCCTAATAATATGAGAAATACAGCACTTTTTACATTTAACTACGATGTTCTATTGATTCAAGAAATTATACTATTTTGAAACTTTACTGCAATTTTCAAAACAAATAATAACATAAATGGTGGAATGTAACGCTCAGTGGTGTAGCGACGGGAGTACCGGGGGGGGGGGGGGGGGGGGGTGCACTTCCTCCCCACCCCCCCCCCCCCACTAATTTGGAAAAGGGGACATTACAAAATAATATGGTGTGCCCCACCCCTCCCCTCACCCACCCACCGCTTAACAATCTGACCACGCTACGCTACTTGGTAAGGCTGGTAGGCAACATTTGCACGTATGCTTCGTCTAGGGCACCAATGCAGTATGGAAAGTTCCAGTGTTTTTCAAATGCAACTCCTTATCATACTTGTTTTGTATTTAATTTGGTCCAGAATTATAGGACATATTTTTATAATCTTGTTCTCCTATTTCATTTTACAGATGCCTGAACAAACAGACAGTCCAGCCACTCCAGGGACCCAGGAGATATCTGGATCTGAAGCGGTTCAGGAACCTGGACCGTCCCATGAAGAGCCTTCATAATAGCCAAATGATGTTATAAAGATATTTAAAAAACAAGTAATGATAAAGATGTTTATTTGATTGGACCTTTATATAAAAAATAAATAAACAGGGCCCAGCATTGCCTACTTTATTTGAGATCTTAAATGGGAAACGCAATAACTTTAGCTTGCTGTTACTGATAAGTGCATGATTCCTGGCACTTTTGGTATTAATTTGGGTATTACTAATAATGGCAGTAATTAATATTTTTCTAACCACTGTCAACTGTCTGGCCACTGGAGGCCGGTTATGTAACGTATGTTATTTAATATGCTGCTATGTGAAACTAAACACAGATTTTTTTCATGATAAGTGAAGCTTAAAGGGATAGTTGAGTTCTGGTAAGGAGAGTACAGTTTTGGTGAAACTGAATTTTAGTAACCAAAACCTACATCATTACATTACAAACTAATAGTTATAATTAGAAAGGAACACAAAATTCCAAATGACGTAGTAAAGATCATGTTATCATTCAAAAAGACCCGTTAAAACGTAAGAGGGCGCTCTCTAAACACTCATCGGTTTCAACCATTTTGAATAAAATATTGTGCATGTGATGTTTTGTTGAAATAGTGATTAGATAGAGAAATAACCAACAACTATTAACATACCTATTTTGTAACTTTTTGAAAAGAGGAAGCATTTTTTAATTATTTGTAACGGCAGGTTCAAAATTCTCTAATAAACCTGGGGCCCCAGCTTTAATAAAAATTGTTATATTTATGGATATTTCAGCCGTCTCTGAACCGATTTTGATCAAACAAAGATGATTTTATTATTTCAATATTATGCTCTTTCAAATTTTACACTCAGTTTTTCATTACCTCACACAAAAAATAAGTAGTCTAGCGCCCTCTCTACCAAAACTCAACTACCCCTTTAAGAGGAAACAAACCACTTGAAGTGACTGGAATTATGCCCGAATCACTTACACTTTTGTTAGGAATAAAGTCGATCATTACTTGGTCATAATTATGACATTAATTTATCATGGAATTTCACACAAGACTATAGAAATATAGATTCTGTCAAGTTTTCTCTATTTTTTAAGCCATTTGTTTTTAGCCATTCAAGATCAAAACATTCAATATGCATACTTGCCAACTGTCCCGTTTTTATCGGAATTGTCCCGTTTTTTAAATTTTTTAGAAGTGTAAAATCGGGACGTCCCGATTTTTAAGTTTTAATTTTGTTTTTGTTTTTTTTTTTTTACTTTACTTTACTTTATTAAATGTATAGAGACAACATTTAAACGTAAATCTGACCAAATCTTACCTAGTAATTTTGGAAGAATTATGAAAAATGGGTCGAGAATGCATTTCATACTCAAAAACGTCAAGGCCTGGACCCCTGTTGCAATGGACTTTGTGCTTGCAATGTGCACTTCCCGCACACTTGTGCAATTATGCTGCGACTTTGGACCCCCGGCCAATTTTGTCCCTCTTTCCAAAATTCAAATGTTGGCAAGTATGAAATTATGGTCCTGTTGACAGTATTTTGTGTATCGGACCTGGAGAGGTTTCAAGATTTTGTTTTATCTATTTATGTTCTAAATGGTTTCTATATAGAAAATTCATTGAGGTTGCCACTTTGGTAACCATGGGCAATCTTTTGTTTACAAGCATTAGAAGGATTATTAGCTTATTTGCATAGTTCTGAAAAAAAAGGTAAGATTTGTTTTGTCTATGAATAATATAACATTGATCAAAACATATATTTCAAAGTTATTGTAGCAGTGCTCATTTGCATGTGCCATAATTATATACACCTCATAATCCGAGATGGCTGCCCATAATTTGCATATTTATGAATATCATTGATCTCCATTGCTACAACCTCTAATACGCTATAATTCCGTGTTATAATTGTTCAATCATGTTCTAAATATTTGTTATATATTTCAGAATAGCTGCCTCCTTGGCAACCTCTTGCAATGCCGCATATCAACTAAAAACAGAATTATACCGGACTAATCACAGATTAACTAAAAATACTCATACTGATACCTAATAATTACAGACGGGAAAACGTTTACCGGGGGGGGGGGGGGGGGGGGGGTTCACAAAGATCCTAAGCTGAACTTAAGTCTAATTACGTAGAGATATTAGTTTCTTTGAATTCTTGATTAAAAATAACTAATATTTATATTACCAAGGAGATTTTATCTTCTTGATGCAACATTTATGAACATTCTGAATTGATTTTTGTTTGTTTTGCTTTTAAGTATATTGTATTCCGAGGCTATGGATGGCTTTCCATAATAGTCAAGTCCAACTTAAAGATAAGGTCAACTTACGATCTTTGTGAAACAACCCCCACCCTGTTCTCTTTATCACATGCCATTTTATTTGCTGAAGACTGATGCATTTGATATTACATGCAAATGAATTACTACATCAAAGATCTTAGTCTGATTTACTTTGTATACTACTTCTCTTACATTAATAATACGAGTCATTTGCATATAAATTGAGGTATGTGATAGAAACATTACACGCTTATTTATCAAGCTACTTTAAAATGTGATTCCCGATGTAGGAGTATTTCTACTTTGAACATGAAGTATAATATTTATCTTGCACTTCAGTGAGGAGTTTCTCCTCACAGTACCCCTCCCCTGTTGAAGGATCAGATATATTATAAAAGACGGACAAAAGAGTGTATCTTGTCATATTCAAAATGTGAATCCATGAGTGCTTCATTGGTGGTCAATATGAATGCATGCAAACGAAAGTGTTATTCTTAGCAATATTGCGAGCAATAAAACTTAAATACTGAAATAACATACAAACTAATGTATACGTTGATGTTTCTCGCTCTTCTTCTTCTTCTTCTTCGTCTTCTTCTTCGTCTTCGTCTTCGTCTTTGTCTTTGTCTTCTTCTTCGTCTTCTTCTTCTTCGTCTTCTTCTTCTTCGTCTTCTTCTTATTCATCGTAGTCTTCTTCTTCTTCGTCGTCGTCTTCTTCTTATTTATCTTTGTATTCCTTATTCGTATTTTTCGTCGTCTTCTCCTTATTCCTTCTTCTTCGTCTTATTGTTTTCTTTTTCTACCTCTATATTGAGAGAGTGAAGTGTATTGTATGCACTGCGAAATGTGCGAATGATTGCTGCTTGGACATCTTTAGATTTTTGCAGATGTTGATTCGGTATGATTGAGGTGAATAGACCGCTTCTGTAATGTATGCAAATAATATGCGTATGACGTCAGACACCCCGTTGGCAAGCTTAACAATAGTAACTAGGTCCGGCAAGCTCCAGCAAACTTAGCTTGCCGGACCTAGTTACTATTGTTAAGCTTGCCAGTCTTACGTCATCTGCATATTATTTGCATACATTACAGAAGCGGTCTATTCATATGCAATGCGTGATTTTGAATGGTTATTCGGAGAATAACATTACAGTATGTTTCAAGGAAGGGACGGGTGTTTTCCGGGGGGGGGGGGGGGGGGGGGGGGGGGGAGGTACTCAGATTATAGTCGGACGGGGGTGTGCGGCTGAGACCTCCAAACCCATACCCACATCTAAGGGTCCTTTTGCGAAAAATGGACCCATGTTTAAGGGGTTTTTTTCGCCTGCGGCGCATATTTTGGGTGTATTTCCCGCAAATTGTGTGGTTTTAACTAATTTTGCAATTTCACATCGGCAAATCAAAAAATCCCGTATAAAAAAGGGGAAATATGAAAAAAGGGACCCATGTCTAAGGATTTTTTTGATGAAAAGGGGACCCATGTCTAAGGATCTTTCTTGAAAAAGTCAACCCTTCCCAGCGGCACATCCCCAATATACGTGAGTACCCCCCCCCCCCCCCCCCGGGGTGTTTTAATGACAGGCGTTAAGATAAACTAAGATTGAAGCCTCAAACACGATTGAGAGTGACTATATTTTTAACATTTACACATTTTCTAAGATTTTAGACTGTTTAAATCGATATTACTACACGATCGATCATGATAGAGGGGATAGAGATCGATTATATAGGTAAACACAATTTTAGATATATGTTAATAATTTAATACATGTACAATTCAGAAAAAATAATTACCGTGGTTAAAAGAAAATTATATTTGCCATACATTTTGGAGAATGCAATTGAGTATGTATCTCGTATAATAAATACAACATTACCCTCGCATGCCGTTCATAAGATACTGTAGTATTCTTTAAGTAACTTTGTTTGAATTTTTATGTCAGAAAATATGTTTCGTATTAACTTGTTACGAGCGATCATGTTTACTGTGTTTTCTGCTTAATTGCAGTAACTGGATATGTTTTATCTCAGTTCCCGGTCATCAAAGTGCGCATGCGCCAATCGCAGGGAAAAAATCGTGCAGTGTGCGGTCCCCAGTCGTACGACCGGTCTTACCACTGGGCTAGTCGTAGAGTCGTACGACCAGTCGAGTCGTATAGTGTGCGGCAGGCTTTAGGTTACCGGGTCAATGGGATAGGTGGAGCCTAAGACAACACAAAACTTTGGATCTCTCTATCAGCACAATAAACTCCTCTATATAATATATAAAGACGAATCTAATTAGAGTCGTTGAAGTACCCTTCTTAATTTGCCCTTCTTACAAAAACAAATATTGCATATTTCCGTTGTACGTTATGATAATATTTGGAAACTCAACAGTATCCATATACATTTTGCTGGCCAGGATGCCAAGCCAGATGGGATAGGAGTAACCTAAAACAATAGGGGACTTTGGATCTTTCTACCAGCACTAATTGACTCCTGTCAAAGATAACACATATGTAATTAGCAATCGTTGAAGTGCCATTTTGTTATCTTTCTATAGAAGATATATCACATATATGGACCGTTTAACGTTATGATTAATATTTTGAAAGTCAACATCATCCCTATCAATTATGCGGGACCGTGTGCCTGGGATAGGTGGAGCCTAAAACATTGGATACTTTGCCTCTTTGTATGAACACAATTTGTCTCTCTTGTCTTAGATACTACGAAACTAATGAGCAGTCGTTGAAGTACCGTGTTTTGATCTTAGATCCAAAACATAATACATTGAACAGCTAGTCACGATTAATACTTTGAACGTCAATATCATCCCTCCCGTGTACATGCAGGCCAAAGTAGCCGGGTTAAGATAATACCCCAGTCACACCGCAAACCGAATCCAGACCGACATGAGACCGAATAAGTCGGGGACGTTGCGGGGACGTTCGGGGTGCTAGCGGTTTGGTGTCGAAGTGGAATCGGAATTGTCGGTCTCTTGTCGAGGTCCAGTTCGGACTCCGAATTTGTCGGAGTGGGTTCTTTCGAGCGTGCTTGAAAGAACCCACTCCGACAAAGTATCGGGGTGCTTGCGGGGACGTGTTGGAGTCGTGTCGGGGACGGTTCGGGGAATGCGGGGAGGATTCGGAGTGGATTCCATCTGGTGTCGGAGTGAAAATTCGGGCTGGGTTCGGTTTTGATGCCATTTGGATTCGGCCGAACTGAAACCGCAAGAAAAAAGAATGGAAATGTTGTACTCAAATGATGCCCGCAACTACACCGATATCAAACCGAATCAAGACCGAATAGCCCTCGAGCGATGCGATATTTACCCACTTATAACCACATCCGGTATTTGGAAGAGGGTTGATATCTTGGGCATATTTACCAATAATTTCTTTCTGGAAAAAAAATATATCCTCTATTGCTTTGAGCCGTGCTATGAATATAGTTATTATAGTCAAGACATTTGTTTAAATACAAGAACTAAAAGCAATACAATGTATCAACCCACAAACTTTCGGCAACAGCATTATTATGTCTATTTGTAAGTGGCATGTTAGAGAGTCGATAATTGTGGGGGTGCATGACACACGCTCACACACACACACACACACACACACATACGCTCATTCACACAAACACGTATTAAAGATGCACTAATACAAAATTATATGTAATATAAAGACCACCATCCCATAATGTAAGTACTTAGGCTGAACTAATAGTTTGATTGGGGTCTCTTTCATCATACTTGAAAGATATTCATAATTGATTTCCATGATATATATCATTTTTATTTTATGAGTGGACCTCGTACACAATTATTACGTTATGTATGTTGACGATTACTTTGAAGAATGAACGTCCACTGATCATTCCGAGGTAATGACATATCATGTGACCGAGTTATGTGCGAATTGCAACTCCCCTACTCATTACACCAACGTCATTCACAGTTGGAATTCTCCAATAGAGATTTTCGAAATTTAAATACGTTAAGCATACATCAAAACAACGTGCCCCAAAACCTGTTCTTAAATTGGTGATATGAATACAACGAGGTATGTGAAAAAACACTCGGAAGTTTGTGGACACTGCTAATAGATCTTTTTAAAGTAATTTATGAGTCTAGAAGTTAAGTAGACACAACTAAAAACATATACAATCACTAAAGTTAAACATTACTGCTGTTTAATGACTTTTTTAAAATTTATATCATAATATTCAATTCAAACATATAAAGAAACTGACCAGATAATGTGATTGAAAAGGAGCAAAGAAAATGGGATTTCAACAGGATTTGAACCCGAGACCTCCGGATTGCTAGTCCGGTGCTCTTACCAATTGAGCTATAGATAACCCCCGAGAAAACCCTAGTATGGCGCTCGTCCCTGAAACCCCTTAATTTTCATTGCTCGAGTGGTCAGAAGCTATTATAAACCTGACATAAGCCCGAATGATAGAAATCAACTTGGTGATATATATTCGAGGGATCACCAAAGTGATACAGCTTTTTAAAATAATTGATTCAAACACAAAAATAAACGGACCAGAAAAATATATTGTGATTAGAATGGGATAATAATATTCAGTGAAATATTCCATAATTTCACTTTCAAAAGAAGCAACATAATATAGCCAGCTCCCTCAAAGTACAAGTCATGTGTTGTTTCTTTAACATGTTTAAGTTCAGGATTACTTCATCTTGTACTTTGACAAAGAATCATAAATCAAACAAAAAATATTGGGAGTAAATAGCAAAAAATCATGTTGGCAAGTTGCTCTGATATGTAATTGCATGCGTACGTACTGCGTGGGGGGGGGGGGGGGGGGGGATGGGTGGGGGAGACCAAACCTTGACATTGACAAGCAAGTTAGTTGTTAGGCCAAACATAAAGAAATGAGCAAATTACATTAGTGTTCATGTTAAGGCGGTAATGTATACCCATTCTTTAAACAAAATGTGGTTATTATCATTTATTAAACGGTGGTCAAATAGCAGTAAGTTCATGATCTACATCATCATCATCATCTTGATCATCACCAAAGTTATCGTTATCATCTTCAAATGTATCGTAAACATTATAATAGTGATCACCACCGTTGCTATCACCATCGTGTTCACTATCAGCATTAACACAATCATCATCATTACCATCATCTAACCTGATGTTCCCCACTACCATCATCTTTATCAGCAATACATCCAACTGCCACATTGGATGATAGAATACTTGGCATTAATGCAATTATTATAAACATTTTTTTAATGGTTTGTTAAGAAAACGTCTCGAATGACGTAGGTACATCGTTCACAAAAGCAAAGTTTTGACCTACTTGACATTCCTAGAATGTTGCATTATCGTAATGTGGTCGTTTTTCATTACAGTTAGGATGAACTCTTGGTACAAATTGACTTGAAATTTTCTGTCTATTTCAACCTAATAATTATGCCACAATATAACTGATTACAACATGTTGCAAACACTGTATCCGTTTGACAGATATGTGACATATATGTACCGCCAATGCAGCATTAAAATGGTAATGTAAAATCGCAGAGGTGTGTTTATTTGAAATGGTACAGATTCTCGGAATCTATACCTCGCACAAAAAGTTCCGCAATCGAGGTTCGCACATTAATAACTTTTTATTACGCTCTAACCATTCAGAAATTTGGTATCATTGGAAAGCGTGAATCCTCCTCTTTACATTGATATAACATTTGCTATGAATATTTTATCATGGAATGTGCATCGCATCCAAATGTAGGGCAGAGTCAAAAGTGAAATGTTGCAAAATGCACTGATTTTGTCAACAGAGTGCCTTCCTTGGCTTGAATGGGGGTGAGGTGGTCATGCATTCAAGCCACGTTTTAATCTTCAAAACAAAAGGAAGGCACACTGTTGACAAAATCAGTGCATTTTGCAACATTTCATTTTTTACTTTGCCCTACATTCAGATGTAATGCACATTCCATGATAAAATATCCATAGCAAATGTTATATCAATGTACAGTAACTTGTTAGTCATTCATAATTTAATATGATACCTCTAGTATGCAAAGTGTTCATATAAGATTTCCTAACCAATAAGGAGTGACGTGAATGATGTCATAATTTGTGAGCGGTAAATAAATATGAAATACAAATACAATTAATGGGCGTTATTGTATAGTTAACTCTTTGCATGCATAACCTATGGACGGTGAGTGTCAGTTTACGTGCGTTATGTGTTGGGGAATTTGAAAGCGATGGTATCAGCGCAGTAAGAGGTCAAGTAGCAATTAGTCAGTAATCATTTAGTGCTTTTCAGAAGTTTACCAAATTTGGAACTCAGCCAGGTTGATATGATAGCTGGATCACTTCAAACAAAACTATTCCTCCTTCAATGTCTGCATAAAGTTCACAGACATTAAGCTGCTCTCATACACGATATTCAGGCAACTGTTATATTCGATACAATGTTATTCAACTGCATTACGTCTTTACTTGTTCCATATGGAATTTATATAATATTTTGACTGGGAATCAAACCCCGGTCTCTATTTTGAGCTACGAAGATTTGCGAACTTGGATGTGAATTGCAACTTGTACTGTCACACAGGTAGCTGCATCTCTGAACAACAATTTCATGTCTATCATTGTTTAAATCTCACTTAAAGTTTCGGTATCTGCGAATTTAACTCATAGCTCGAATAAATAATGCTATAACATAACATTATATAATCATAAATCATACTTTTTTGTATATGATTGAGCATCACCTCTGAGCGCTTTACAGTTTAAAGTGTTATTATCTTGGTTATCATATACACAGACATTGTCAACATGCACTTAAAGTGCCCTTTCCCAACTCCCCGGGAATACTCGAACCAGGCAACCTATTATTGGGGCTCTCATTCTCACATTTACCCACTATTTTACTATAAATATGCAACAAAAACAACAACAAATAATCTTATGATCTAAAATCTGTTATGTCGATTATCGGTTATGTTTTTTCGTTAGTATTCATGGCTAATTCGTAATACTATTAATGTATATGATGATGTATTTCTCTAATTATTGTATTATATATTGACGTTTCGTTATACCTCATGAGTTCATTAATGTTATTTCCATGTTTGTAAATATTGTTGCAAATGACACTGCAATCCAGCTTGTAGTTGTGAATGTGACATTCTGTTGAATAAAATACTATTATTATGTCCACGGCGCGATCCCGTGTCTTCAGTTTTGACACCTATCTTAAACCGATTGTCAACGGAGACCTCGAGGTCTACGAATGACTCTATTATTTATAGTGGAACTGAATAAATGAATATTAAAAAAAAAAAAAAATTACTATTTGAACGTTTTCATCGCTGTGCATAATACCCTTTTACGAAAAACAAATAACATATTTTGAAGTCAACTACATCCCCATCCATGCAGCCTTGCATTCCCGGGTCAATAGGATAGGTGAAGCCTAAGACAACAGATAACTTTGGCTCTCTTTATCAGCACAATAAAGTCCTATATATAAGATATACAGACGAATCTAATTAGAAGTCGTTGAAGTACCCTCCATTGCTTTTCATACACAAACAAATATTGTATTTTACCGTTGTAAGTTATGATTAATATTTTGAAACTCAACTGTATCCACATACATGTTGCTGGCCAGGGTGCCAAGCCAGATTAGATAGGTGTAACCTAAAACAATGGAGGACTTTGGATCTTTCTATCAGCACTCGTTGACTCCGGGCTAAGATAATACAAATGTAATTAGCAATCGTTGAAGTGCCATTTTGTTATCTTTCTATCAACGATATATTATATATATATGGGACCGTTTAACGTTATGATTAATATTTTGAAAGTCAACTTCATCTCTATCTATTATGCGGGCCTGAGTGCCTGGGTCTTGGGATGGGTAGAGCCTAAAACATTGGACACCCTTGACTTTATCTATGAACAAACTTTGTCTCTCTTGTCTTAGATACGACAAAACTGATTAGCAGTCGTTGAAGTACCATGTTTTGATCTAAATATCCCAATTATGTATTATGCATTGGGCAGCTAGTCATGAGTAATACTTTAAAAGTAACATCCCGCCTGTGCACATGCAGGCCTTAGTGTAGCCTGGTTAAGATAGGACGGCTTTATTTTGATACGTTGAAATACAATACTATTTCATTTTCCTATATATTTTTTGTTGGTGTGTAAATAGCCTAAAATCATTCTGGAACGTTGCTCAGATATGTAATTGCATGCGTACGTATTGCAATGGGGGGGGGGGGGGGGGGGGGGGGTGGTAGGATGAAAAGGCCATCCCTTGATAGTAAAAAGCAAAATATTTTTACTCCAAACATAAACTAATGAGCAAATTAAATGAGTGTTCATGTTTTAGCGGATATGTATAATGCACATTCTTTAAAAAAGGTTGTTATTATCATTTGTTAAACGGTGGTCAAATAGCAGTAATTTCGTTATCATCACCATCATCATCATCATCATTTTTATCATGTTTATCATCATCATAGTTATCGGTATCATCTTCAAAGAATCGTAAACATGATAGTGATCACCACCGTTACTATCATCATCATGTTCACATTCAGAATTAATACAATTATCATTACCATTATCTTAGTGTGTACCACCACATCTGTCCACCACCATCAGCGTTATCACCATTACAATCACATAATCATCATCATCAACATCGCCAATATCATAATCATCATCTCAATCTTCATCGTCATCATCATCATCATCATCATAATCATCATTAACAATTCATCGATATCATAATCATCATCACAATCTTCATTATCATCACGATCATTTTACATTCTGTCTTCATGAATAAGTTACAGCAAATAAGTGTCAATATACTACACTAGTATATCCTCGGTTTCATATCCCAACCAACTGATGCAACATATAAGATACCATAAGAACACACATAGCTTGGATATTATACAGTGGTGGGTTATATTATAACCAAGTTGTATTGTCATATATTTGTTTGTATTATTAATATTTTGAGCTCCGAAGATTGTTTGCGAACTTGGTTGTGCACGTCAACTTTTAATGTCACACATAAAAAAAGTATATTTAAACAAAGTCCATGATTTCATGTCTATCATTGTATAAATCTCTCTTCACGTTTCGGGACCTGCACATTTAACTCCTAGCTCGAGTAAATAATGCTGTAACATATCATTGTATAACAATAAATCATACTTTGCTATATGTATATAACGCATACCAGTTAGTCAGGAACCACACTATAAATGTTTACCTTCTCACATTTAGCAGTTTGCAACTGACTATACAAATGCTACACAAAAACGTATATCATGACCTAAAAGCGGTTTAACCACGACTCGACCCCATGTCTCAGATTGTTAACCCATACGCCTGAACCATTTGGCCATGGAGACCTCGTGGCCCTATAGAATAAATCCTTTTAACCTAAAACTGAACATTTCATCAGAAACAATTTCACCTAGTCATTTTGAAAATAATTATAATTATGTTTTTGTTTTGTTTTCATCGCTATTCATAAAGACCCTCTCAAGTTAGTAATGATACATTGTGAAAGTCTACTTGATCCCTATCCCTATCGATGAGCTCGATGAGGTGGAGCCTAACACAAAATAAAACAAAATGTTACTCTTAATATCAGCGCAAAGTTCCCCCTGCATAAGATCATACGAGTCTAGTCAGAGTTGATTGAAATACACTTGTTGTACTATTCTGTCCAAAAATGTTTGCAGCTCTCTACCGTCCCATGTTAAATACATATTTTGAAATTCAACTTCATCACAATCCATTTTGCCCTATAAATGAAGAGCTTAATTTAAAAAGGGGGTAGATCTACTTGTTCAACTTTGGATGGAGTAAAGCAGGTTTCTTTGTCAAACCACGTACACATGCCCATGGGAATATAAGTATGGATCGTCTCATATGTTGAATTTGATTGTGTAATTTGTCCTAAAATTGGGATTCTAGATAGTTACGTAGCTTATTAATGTACACATATCGCTAACTCAATTTGTATAGAAGGTGGATTTAGCCCCTTTTGGAACTAAGCTCTTCAAATACAAACAAATGTTCAAACAAATGTTATTTATTTAAATATCCTTCAATTGGCTGGGCTGTGAAGAGCTAAAGCTGACATCTCTTAACCAATCACGAGTGATGTGGATGGCACCATATTTACACAGCTATTAAGGCTATGTCAATTTCAAGTCAAAATATTTGGTCCCAAGAGGTGTGTGGCCAACAATTCTTAAGTAGTTCCATGTCGGATGTATATTACTTCATATCGAACAGTGTATTAAACTCTAATGGAATTGGCACTTTAAGATGAAATGTATTGTCATCATGTGACAATATGCAGAAGTTTGTCAAGTTTAAAAAGGAGTGAGCCAGGTTATCATGACACCACACTTTTTCTTAATGTCTGTATAAGGTTCAAGCCCCGGGGATGCTCCAATAAAGTTAAATATGAGAACAATACGTTAGAAGGGCGGGAACGCCAGCATGTAATTTAAATTGAGTTTACCCGTAGAATAATCGTCATAATACAAGATGTGGTCATACGTACACTGTATACACATCCCATTAACAGATCGCCACAGTATGATACTGAGATAAATTACTTTCATGGCACAGCATATTACAGAGCATAATTTATTACTAATTTCGTAATCTGTATTATACGTCACAGTTACATACTGACAGAATATAATTTCATTTGATATTACAATGGGAACGGTTATGAAACGTGACATACTGTAATCCAGTGTCGTCGTACCATGTATCTTGCTATATGGATTATTTTTTTTTTATCTCAGTTCGTTAGTGTGAACTTTTATAATTCCTTAACTGGCTTGCAAATACACCTTGATTTATATCGTTCAATACGTATTATAATGTAGGTAATTTTTGCGACCGAATTATAATTTCATAATATTTCATCAGGTGATAGTCTGTACAATTGTATGATAAATCCTGATCCTCGCCGAAGATAATTGATTATTAACCTATATTAATGAAATAGATAAGTGTAAGTTAAGGGGATTTCTCCATGACTGCCAATAAGTCAGCCTCACCCTTTTTGTATTGTGCTCTATGCAATGTAATGGCGTAGCTAGGATATTTTCAGTGGGGGGGGGGGGGGGGGGGGGAGGGGGGGGGGTGCACCGGGGGGCATTGGATTTTCATGAGGCCGGGCACCTGACAAGCAACAAAAGAAAGAAGAAAAAAAGTAAAACAAGGTCCTCACCCGTGTAGATGGCCTAAAAATAATCATTTACACCTACCATAAATTATAGTAGGTGTAAATGATGATTTTTAGGCCATCTACACGGGTCATATTATGACCTAATTTGGCCAGAAAATGGTAGTTTAACCATGAGCATTACGTGAGCTTGACCTAAATTAATTATATATACTTTTAAATTGATATATTTCTTGGCCAATATCTGTAGTTAGGCCCTAACCCTAACTCTAATGCGTGGTTACGAAACCAGAACCTACCGTTGTGTAACCTGAAATATACCATGTACGCAAAACCTAAGGTTACGATAACGTATAACCCAGTGTACACAAGGTATAAGTGTACCTAACTCTAGTTTTAAAGGGAATTCAGACCGGTCTATTAGACGCGTGGATCCATATTGCGCACTTTTACGCACGGTACGTAATCCCCATTGGCTCGGTTATAAGTAGCGATCGCAAACTGTCCCACTTCACGAAGGCCCGAGTCGCGTTCGGAATATTTGTACTTAGTCGAATCATGGTCGAATAAAATTCCATCAGAGATGTTTACGAGCGAAACTATAACGTAACACTCTTAACTGGACCGACTTCAAAGTGCCGCTTTTAGATGTTGTCAGCGATTGCCTCGGGCTCAGGTCACAGCTCGAGCAAGCATGCAATTTCATAAGAAGCACCGCTCTTCGATCGATCCAACACATATCGTGAGTTTACCTCGGGAGATTACGGTGGAGTGCAAGTTGGATTTTGCTGACTACCCTTTTTAACCCACGCATATTTGCCTTTAAAAGAGGGTTTTCAATTATTTGTTCTGTTTAAACAAAGAGGAGACTAAGCTCTATCACCTCACATTTTTTTTTTTAAACGACTGTTCGTTATGGAGTTATACTCTCATGAAAATCGTAGGTGACACGGAGGTAGGTTTTTCGAGTTAGCATACTTCCTGCAGGGGTTTTTTTTGTCAGGTTATTGAAATATGATGCACGTAAGCATCCCTCCCAAACCCTGATTGACCCTGGTCAAAATGGTAATTTTTGGAAATCTGGACATCGAATTTTCAAGAAAATGCAAGAGGCTGGTTATGTGCTAGGAAGACATACTCCCATTTAGTTTGCTGCAAAATAAACAAATTATGGGATAGTCCGATTTTGAAAAAAAATAATTTAAAATTAAGAGTACATCATAGTAAACATCCTCTGTGAATTTGAGCCAATTCCGATCATTTAAAAAATCTTCTTTTTGCCATATCTCAAGAACCAAATGACCAATCGTCACCAAACTTGGTATATTCATGTATCTAGAGGGATACATGAATGGCTGTGATTTTAAGGTCATTTGGTCATAGATCAAAGGTCACAGGTCACAGGTTTCCATTTGCGTGATTTTATATCTGGCAAATGTATGTGTTATAAGATAAGTTATTTTCTCAGCCAATTACTTGTATTATGCAATACATTTTATATATTTCCGTTAAACATGAGTTGCTAGTAATTTCTATATGTCTCATTTAGTGACTTCTGCATTCTCAAACAAAATATTTAAAGGCGGAGACAGGGTATTATCAATTTTTGAAAATGTTGAATATTTTCGCGAAAAATTCTTTAATTCACCTGAAATTCATACTGGGGGCTTATAAAGGCATACCGAATAATTTTCCAAGGTTCCAGCAAATTTTTTTTTTTTTTAACAAAGAAGCCAAAAATTATCCAAGTCCCTTCAAAGTCACCGTACCTACTCGGCCGTGATCTGGCAAAACTACGTATCTCCTTTTATGCAATTCCGAGATATTTGAGCTTAAAGATTCTCAATTGCTTCTTTGCCTGTCTTTGGAAAAATGGAAAATGGTGTATTGGAAATTTTGATTTTCTTTTGAACTGTGGAAATAGATAGATATTGCGACCGAAAACTTATTGATTTCTTCATGTAATCTAGTAGTTTTCTTCATTTTTAGAACCATACGTGCTTTTGCCTCATAAAATCGACGACTACTCTCCTATCCTTTTATCAGGTAAAACTACGTATGTTTCAATTCATCAGGCAGAACTACGTATGTCTCCGACGTCGCAAAACCTGTTCAGGCAAAACTGCGTATGTCTTGGAAATTACACACGTTTATCTGGCAAAGCTACGTATGTTTTCTCAGAACCGGTTAATGAGATTTCTGTCGTCTCCTCGATAGAGATCGAGGCAAATTGTTTGGAATTAAAAGATGAATTTTGGAATTAGTCCAGCATAAATCGTAAGTACGTTTGTTTATTTATATCATAAATGTTATGTAGTTTACGTTCAGGTTTGGGTTTGTTAGCTTTGTGTATTTTCATCATCTTAATTAAATCCGAACCTCGGGATTGTCACACGAAACAACAACATGTTCGCAACATTTCAGTAAGGCCAGTCCCATGCATACAATTTTCTGTCCCGTTTAATACAATTGAACGAGACCCACAAAATTAGTCTGCTTAATTCGATAGATTCGATAGAGAGACACCATATTTTAACTGTACCCTCCAGTAAACTAGCATATTCATTTCTACTAATGAAATTATGAAGATTATTCTAAGATTGCCGATCAGATGACCACGCTAGAGAGAATAGTTTGTTTTCATCTAAGAATTTCAAGGCCCCCGTGAAACATAGTGGAATTCGGTAACGTGTAACCGAATTCGGTAACGTGTTACTGAGCTGAGTGCGAGTGTGGCAAATCCCCAATCATGGAAATGGTCATGGACCGTGTGTTATTCTTCTTCATTTTCTTTCATAACTTGATATTTTCTCGATAAATTGTGAAGCTGAAAATTAGAAAAATTAAATGCCTTTCAAACTCGAAGAATGTAGCTGGTTAAATCTATCAGAACGCTGGCGCTGGCGTTCTTGAATCTTGTGGCTGGTGTTTTTTTTTTAAATTACTGTCATGGTAACTACGTAATACATTTCTCTTCATTTTTTATATTCATTCTTACAATAGAAAAGGAAAGCTTAATTAGAAGCTTGAAATCGTCCGAACGTTCCATTTAAACCTCTCTCTGCTTTTATTTTGATTCATGAGATAATTTAGTTTGAAAAAAAAGAAAAACAGAATTTGAGAAAAATGTCTAAATTTGCTTGAATGTCACCCTAATCATGTAATTGCCCATGTAATTCTAATAAATAATAACGTCAAAGCTATATGTACAGGGTTTAGTGCAAGCGTCCCCCATTCAACTGTCATTTTTTGCTCACTTATAGTAATACAATGTCAATGCCAATGGTTTAGCACCGGTCTAGCAATCCGGAGGTCTCGAGTTTAATTCGTGGCAAGGCCTATTTTTCTTTGCTCATTTTCAATCAATTATTATGCTTCTAAATATACATATTGTGATTCAATTCTTCAAAAATTCATATTTGTTTCAATTTGTATCTTTGTTGGTGTGCCAAGGAAGCAAGCCTTCAAGTGCTACAACTACAAGTGTTGAAACTGCAAGTGCTGCAAGAGCTCCAATACCCAAGGTAATTTGTTAAATTTGTGATGATTGCAACATATTTTACCTATATCTAGTAGCCAATGCTCCGAATAAACTTTTCTCTCAAGTTTCCCCTTAATTACGGTAGCTATGAAATTCTTTAATTTTCTAATGTTTGGTGGACCCCTGAGTGAACCATTTACATTGTAGATGTAGTGGACCCCAACACAAGATTATTTATACAAAACATACAAATTATTTGTTTAGTAACAAACAATTTTTCCTGTAGACATGGTGTGGCAAGGATGCTCCCCAGGGAGTGGACAATGTGCACTTTGTATTCTAGGTTGAGTGCCGATTTTATCTGATGTCTGGGATAATAATTTTGATGCGACGCGAATGTCGAAAGGCGGAATGTGCGCTATGCATGTAAAGAGCCACCGTTATCTGTAATAGTGTAATACATAAATTTTAACCTGTTGTCAGGACCTGTCTCATGTGTGTACATGTTGAATGAATGGTACCATGTGATGTGCACATGATATCATTTCAATGAAGTAGAATACAATTGTCCCCTTGTTCTACTGATGCAGGAAACGCAACTTTACCTTAAGTGTGGACAATCAATATGGAGATCTATGATGCATTGTACATCACATGGTTTCAATATTATGTTGACATTATGACATTGTGTGAAGATATTGTTTTGAATGCCTAATATTGTTGGCAGATCATGGACCATCTGGCATACCTCCGCCACCTAGCGCACCTACGGGGGTTGGCGGAGCTCCAGAGGCCAGAGAGGAGTTTGGCAGACCGCATCCCTGGAGCAGTACCATGATGAGGCGTTCAGGTCCTGCACTTTTTGACCGTCGGTAAGTAATCAATACTAGATTAGATTATAACAGGACACGGAAAGTAGTTTTGAAAGTTGGGGGGGGGGGGGCTGACCACATTTTAATCTTTAATTTAGTTATTATTAATAATAATATATAATATACTATGTATTTTATTGTTATAAGCCAAACGAAGGGGGGGGGGGGGGGGTCTGCAGCCCCACCCCCGGTTTTGTGCCCCCTGTGTAATTGTTGTGTGTTTGTGTGTTCCTTCTCAAGTCAAGCGATTATGTTTCTCAGTAATTCCCGCCCATCAGGAAAATGACTTATATCCAGACAAACATTCCAAACCTAAGTGACATTGGAAGTGTCAAGGAATAAGACTATGAAATAACACACACACACTGACAGACAAAGTGCAATTATGTGGTTTTGAACAAGCCATTTTCTATGTACACTTGATAACTAGAGACCAAAAAGATTCCTGAAACTTATACTTATCAGGGGCAGATCTAGCTTTTTGCTAAGGGGGGGGGGGGGGGGGGGTTGACCCAGTGACGATTTTTTTTGCTATTTTGAACCCCCGTAAGTGATTTTTTTTTCTTCACTTTTTTCCACTTTTTTCAGCGATACATTTTCACTTGGCAGCCCAAGTGGAGGGGGGGGGGGGGGTGGGGGTTAAACCCCCTAACCCCCCCCTCTAGATCCGCCACTGCTTATTAATATTGGACTCGAGGAGTTATTTAGTCGCGTGCATCATGAACTGATTGAAAGTGTTTGAACTATCACTATTTTATGTCAAATACAAACATTTTCAAGATTAATATTCTTTAATTGATTGGAGATGGAGTTATTCCACCAAACATCATCTATGACATTGTTTTTTTTTGTTTTCCTTTTCTTTTTAATAATTAATTACTAGGCCCCTTCCAGGAGCTGCATGGTGATAAGGCCCAGATGTCACAGTCTTGTGCAGAGTGGTGAAGACCGCGTCAGAAGCAGTAGCAAGACAAAGGGGTCACATTGTAAAATAACCTACTACAAGAGAAGTGGAGAGAACGGTGGCCAAGATCACGATCATGACCCAGGACGAGACCTAGTTCCACTGAACTCTAGATATGCTTTACGGTTGAATGAATAAGGGCGGTATGTGAGGTAAAATCAATAGTCCCGACTTACCCTGTATATAGTTTGTTGTTCCTGATTATTGTTTACTGAATTTACAAATTATCATTTTTGAATAGCCATAGACAATGAAATTACTTGATAATTTAACTTATTTCTGTTGCAAAATAATAAAAAAAACAAGTAATTGGATTAGAACCAAACCATTAATCTACGCAAAGGCATTTTGGAATATTGTGAAACCCCATGCTTAGTGGAACAATGTAGTTTACAATTCTAGTTTTTTTTTTCTTGCCTGTACTTTTTGATATATTTTGTATTTCAAATGGTTTCCCTACAGACCCTACTGAGGAAGCTTTGTATTGTTATCAAAGTATTAGATCTGAAATGTTACTTATCATTTACATGTTTCATGTTGCGACAGATAACATGTTTTTATTTTGTTAATGATAATAGTGTAGTTGTCTTTGATGAAATTGTTCAATAAAATTATGTTGTGACTTCGAGATTTCCGTTTCAGCTTTTACACTATATTGGCCGGTATTCTGGAGTCGGGTTTAGTTAAACTTCAGGTTTAAGGCAGGTTTAAACTCGGCATTTAAACCTCAAGTCTAAATTCCATATTCTGAAGTCGGGTTTAGCGATCTATGGTTTAAGGCGGGTTTAAGTTTAACGTGTGCAGTATGGGCATGAGTTAAACCATGCATGCACATAGTTTAAGGATGTTTTAAGCAACTGTCAATCATGCTACTAACTCGGAAAATAATGTTTATTTCGTTTTTACATCTGCAAATCAATGACAAATTGTGTTGGGAGGCTTTTTGTGTAGGGTATGTGTTCATTTTCATTAAAAACAGCAATAAACTCGTCAAATTCAAAAAAGAAAAGCTGCATGCAATGTCCACCAGTTATCTACCGTGGTGCCGACCCGGCCGGGCCGGGAAGATAACGGTGATGAGTGGCCTTCGAATGTTTAAGTCATGATTAAGAAAAATAATGCTGTGGTACCCAATACAATTTTACGATAGAGAAAACATATCTTTTATGATGGAGAACTTGTGTGAATTCCATGGTACAGATTCAAGTTACTTTTATGTTAGCGCAGCTTTTCTGTTAAATTTGACAAGTGTTTGTAATGCTCAGAGTGCATCCATTGCATGGATTATAGTTTATACACACAAACATAGCAAGCGTGTCTGTAATTCATTAATTTGCGCGATTTAGATGTGATGCGCTAGTTACATGTTTAAAGCATGTAATTTGTTGCGTGATCATGGCGGTATTGCGCGCGCAAAGCGCATTGTTACGCCCTGGCATTGCGCTCAATGATGATTATCTATAGACACCGCGCGCGAGAAATACGCGTGAGATACGCCATACACCCAGTGTAAAAGGGCAGTGACTATGGCATATCGAGTCTTCATTCAAGATGTTTATGTTAAAAGATGCCATATTACTTGCTCAAAAACACAAATAAATTCTTCGTATTGTTATGAAAACATTTTTAATTGATTATATAAAATACAGAAATGCTAAATAAAATTTAAAAACACCTATAATTAACACATTTCAAACATAAGTTATGATAAAGCGACTCGTTTGCATCTATGCTTGATCATTCAGCACATACGTCATTGACTTAAACCTCAGTTTTATATTTAGACTCGGGTTCAACTAAACCTGACTTCAGAAACTGAAATTGAGTTAAACTTGCCTTAGACTGGAGTTGAGGTTTAAGGTGAGTTTAGTTAGACCTCAGGTTTAGCTTAAACCAAGTTTAACTAAACCTGACCCCAGAATACGGGCCATTGAGTTTAAGAATGAGTTGCGTTTGCAATAGTGTATGTGACAATTACAGTATGCGTTTAATTTTACACTGGACTGTGTGTATGTCTTTTAGCAGGGTGTGTATTCTGAAAATTATTGTGTGTTCAAATTTATCTACGTCACTAAAATATGAGACTGTACTTAACGAAAAGCAATTTGCTAAAATATATTTTAGTGACGTATATAAAATAAATTCAACTTAACATTTTTGTTTCAGAATACAGCCCAGGTGTTTTTTTGTGATTGTGATTTTCATTAATTTCAGTGAAACCTTGACATAAAGAGTTATATAATAGGGGGTGTGTTGCATATTTTCCAGACTCGCAAATGAGCGCAACACCCTCAAGTTCCTCTTATAACATGAATTTGCAATTTCTCAATTTCAGTGGAACCTCTCTATAACGGACACCCGATACAACGTGTATTCACAAGATCAGGTTCTGAGTATTTGTTTAGTCTTAGCTCAAGAGGCTCAAGTTTTTTGTTATAATGAGGTTTCACTGCATCCACTACTTGTCAACAAGAAAGGATATTAAAATTTAAACAAAAGGAAATGTAAATTGAACTTTTTTTTTATTAAACAGAAGATAGATAACCAAAACATAATTATGATAACAATATGTCACATGTTGGAAGTACACGCATATCATAATCAGAAACATACTGTGTTTATCTGTATAGAGCAATTCCAAGCAAACATTGACATAACCACTGATTTTTCAAATTCGTTGTACCATAACAAATTTGGTATCAAATGAAAGCTAAAGGATTGAACTTTCCAAAAATTATTTTGTTTTTGAAAACAAAAATTGTAAACTATTATTTCATTGTTAATATATAGCATAAATTAATTTTCAGTTATTTTCACAAAACATTCAATTAAATATTAAGCATAAAAATGATAAAAGAACTGCGAAAAGGAGTTTTCATACAATTGTATTTCAGTGTTGATAGGATCATTGCTTCAATTTTTCAGATAAATATCAATTTTGTCATTTTGCGCTCTTCGTTCCGCTTCAGTGACTGTCTCATTTACAATCATTAATATGTCACGGCGTTACACTAAAAACATATATTTTTAATATTTCTGGAAAAATATGAATGGGAATGAAATAATTTTTTGTTTTCTCTGTATTAGCCCATAGGGCTATAATATGCATGCTGAATAGCAGCATTATCTTTTACCACTTATTAATATAATCAATATCAATTTGGTCACGGCGTTACGTTTTGTGTAACGCCGTGACGCTACCTACTGGATTCTCATTGACATAACACAGTAGACATAATCAAATAATATACATACATTACATCAAATTGCTCAGTTTCTCACTTTGTACTGTTTAAAGAATAATACTGTTGGCATCTCATAGTTCTTAGAATAGGCAAGCAAAATACAATGAAAACATCAATGAAAAACAAATTATAAACTGTTGGCAATATGAAATTGTCCCAAGCCATGAAATAAATCATGAGAGTAAATCAATGATCAATAACAAAAACAATTTATAAACTTTTGGCAATATGAAATTGTCCCAAGCCCCGGGAGGGGGTTCTGAAGAGCTATCTACAAGCACAAAATATAGGGTCTTCGGAGCTACAAAATCCCTTAAACGCACAAAATATAGGGTCTTTGGAGCTACAAAATCCCTCAAACGCACAAAATATAGGGTCTTTAGAGCTACAAAATACCTGAAAGGGGAGTTAAGGGGTCTAAGGACTAGACTAAAACTACAAAATACATAGATTCGGAGATTCCAAATACCAACGGAAACCCTCAAAAAGGCTCAAATTGTGCTCTCAGGAGCCGAACTAGAAGAAGAATAATGGATTTGGTGCTACTCAAATACAAAGCCAAGTCATTCCGGGTGTCTATGGAGCCAAACTAGAAGAAGAATAAAGTATTGTCGCTACTCAATTACATGTACCTAGCCAAGTCATTCCAAGGGTCTATGGAGCGGAAAGTTTTGAAAATCGGGTATCTTTAGAGCTGTGATTGAGTGTGAAAAAGAGGGTCTTTTAAGCGGCACATACCCGTCTTACATTATACATGAGTGTCACCCCCCCCCCCCCCCCCCCCCCCCCCCCTGGGTCCCACGCCATGAAACAAATCATGAGCGTACATCAATGATCAATAACAAAAACAATTTATAAACTGTTGGCAATATGAAATTGTCCCAAGCCATGAAATAAATCATGACCGTATCTTCAACAAAAACAAACAAATTACATTCTTTTCACAATATCTAATTGTCTCAAGGCGCAGAGTACTTGAAACACAAACAATTCTTGAGTCACAATTACAAAACTCGGCAAGTTGATAAAACATAAACAAAACAATCCAATCCATCCAATCCAATCATCGTGTCTTCATAGAGGAGATGATACAAGATGTGGATGAATGTGATGACGATGTTGCGATTTGTAACAGTACTGGTGTGAAAGAGTTGGGCGAGATGTAAGTTGGTGTAATTCTGGCGTAGCTTCATAAGCGTAATAAATATCTGGTCCTGGAATGTGATTGCGTCGACTCGCCATCCGCTGAAATACGTGATGTTAGTCTTAAATTGATGTAGATAGCTGGTGATGATTCCGAGAATTTTTTTGTTTGGGAGTCCTGTCTCCATGCAAATAACTTCATCATTTAGTCTACGCTATATTTGTCCCTCTTGTAATCAGCAGTGGTTTGAAGTTCATTTGCGGTCTCTTCCAATTGCACTTCCAAGATTATATTATCCACCTTGAGTCCGGTTTTAACCCCACTTGGTCCAGGATTAGCGCTACTTGTACTTGCTGGTTCGGTGTCTGTTGGTGTTGTACACGCATCGGCAGTAAGCATAACTTTCTTGTTTTAGCTTTCTTTTTTGGAGCTTCCGGTGTTACAGGAAAGATCTTGTCAACATTACGCTGGAAGATCACTGGTCCTCCTTTTTTCTTGCCATCACGAAAATGACATACACACACTCTCGAACTGCTGCTTGGCTCCCTGTCAGCACGCCTAATTAAAAGAAAGAGAAAGAAAACAATAAGTATCTACATTTCAAAAAGTCACACAAACAATAACAATACATGCTGTCACACAATTTTGTTTTTGTTAAATCAATTTGTCATTCTCTTTGATTTGAGCCAATGACTTGGCATGGCCGACTAAAAAAATAAATATCGACCCTGGATTATGAAGATTATAATCCAACTTTTCAAGTCGTGTTATTATTCAGGTACAGAAAACATTTCTGGTACAATTTTTCTACCTCTCGTAATCTTATTTTCTGCCTCTGCTCTGGCAATAATTGTACATTTAATATTATTATTATCAATTATAACACATTGCACTGCATTTGCCATTTTATTTGAAATTCATTGAATTAGTCTTGGAAGTTGTATTGACAAAATATATAGACAGTCACACTCACGACACAGGTATTAAATATATTTACAACTTACATTAATCTTTACTTTAGTTTTTACAGGCACTTTTTGTAACTTTTTTGCAGGGTTCTAGCCTGCTTATTTAGAGACATCAGCAATCGTAAACATACATAATTTAATCCTGAAGGTATAATAATCAATATATCATTAGTTATATTGCAACATTTGGGGGAAAAAGTCGAAAATTCAATCGATGTTGGCTCTTGGCTTTTCGGATAAAATGCACGAGCACAACAGTACGGCGTCAGCCGTCGCCGCCGTAGCGCCGGCGTAACTGTATGCTACAGAGTGGTATCGCGCACGTCAGTGCAGCTGGAATTTGGGCGTGCGACATTCGAAAAAGCCAACAGTTTTACCGACATTTTTACCCAAAATAAAGAGTCCATAAATAATGTATTTACCTAATTTGTATTTGCTTTAAACGTTGATCAGTTGGAAATCTGTAAAAACGACAGCCGTCACCTCAGCTCAGATTGATGATTGCAATCGGGAACAAAATAGAACCAGCCCGTATGTTGTCCTGACAACGTGACGTCACACTTCGGAGCTCTGGAGATACGTATTTTTGCCTGATAAATACTTCTACTTTCGATCGCTATTGATGAAACAAAACTACGTAAGTAGACTTACGTAGTTTTGCCTTTTCAAAATCGTCAATGATTGAAAAAACAATTTTTGTAAGTCGACTTACGTAGTTCTGCCTTTTAAATTTACAGATTTTGTATGAAAAGACAAATAAACTAGGTTTTGAATCTCCAAAAATAATTAGAGTTAAAACTTAAGATTTTGCCAGATTAAAGAGCATTTTCAAAACTATAAGAAACACCAAAAACCAGAAAAAGGCCAAAATATGACTTATGCAGTTTTGCCAGATCACGGCCGTACTTGTATTAACAATAACTTTTTTGTCCTTGACTCTTGAGTCGTGCGCTCAAAGTGTAAAGGTCACATGGATCAATATGACATTTTAGCAAAAAAAATAAATTCTTAAGTGCACAACAATAATATTTAAGCATTTTTTAATCTATTTTAGGTCAAAATAAAAGAATTAAAAAAAATTAAAAACAATAAATTTAAAAACATTAAACAAAAATATAAAAAATACCCCTAACCCCAACCCTTACCCTTACCGAAGCCAACTAGACCCTTTTTGGAGTCATTTTGACTCTTATCGGACGAGAAAAACCGAACTGTATGTTTGTAATCTTGATTAGTACGGCGCGGTGTAGCTGTACGGTTCGCCTCGGCCAGGTGCGCCAGGGTTGAGCTCCTAATTCATCGCGATATAGCTAGCTGGTAGCTAGCTAGCTAGCTCTAGCTCCGATATCGCCCGCCGTCTGGGGCAGGGCCGCGCCGGGCTAGCTCGGGCGGCGCGGCGCGGCGCGGCAGCGCTCTCGCGGCTGCGCTACCGCTCGCGCGCACTCCTCGGGTTGGTTGGCGTACAAGACGGACACGTAATAGTCACAGTAAAAAAACGTCGGAATTAGTAATCTCGAGTACATGTTGTGTACTATACTTTAAGCGCGCGGTTACTGATTTTATTTAGTATCAGTATTAACCGTGTCCGATTTGTAATACAGATTTTAAAATTATATAATTCGTTCAGTCTACTAACGTTACAAATATATAATTTCTTTCAGTATTAAACAGAGTTCCATTTGTTAAACAGGTGGTATACACAATAACTATACCACCGGTAGTGTCAGTATTAATCTTACTTTTCGTAACCTATCAGGAGTTATGCGGTTAATGTAACGTGTATACATATAGCACTCTAAGTAATATCAATACATTCAAAGTGATTGTAGGGCATCGGTTGAAAATGTATTTTAAATATATACAAATATTTATGGCTCTGTTTATGTAGTGTTATGACAATATATTCGAATGCAAACAATTGTTGGTGTTATGTGGCTACGTTTATAGACTATTTACATTTTATTTATGGTTTGTAATGTTGACACACCTGTACAATGATTTGCCATAACTATTCGACTTTGACTTAATGGTTTAGATTATATGCGTAAAACAAATTTAGACCCTTGGCGGTACACATCGTATTTCAATGAAAACACTGTTTATCATAATGGTTTATCTATAGATACTTCAATTTAATTTGTGTTAGGGTGGGGGAAAGACTAAAGAATAGTAAGAATAATTTAGATAAATCTATGCCAAAGCCTTTTTATACCAGATGTATATTATTTTATAGTGCATGTGCACAACTCTACTGTCATCGGCAATGCGATATGAAATATAACATAATTTTGTGTGATACTTTGCATTCTTTGGAAGTCAGGCTAGCAAGAAAATTGATACAATTTTCATTGAATGTTATGAGGTTCAACATGTTTGAATGTGACCAGTGTGTCACATCACTGGGAACGAACCCGCAGGTCCCGGGTTCGATTTGTATATTATTTTTATTGAAATACAATGCCAAATCTTTTAGGGTGATCTCTTGATTATTGCATGATGAATAATATCCCACGTTCATCTCAACGTCTGTGTACAAATATTGATTACGTGAACCGGAAGGGTTTTTGTTCAAAGTCTATGTGAATTTTAGAATCTTGAAGGGAACAGTTTAATTAAGAATGTACCAACAACGGTACGGTGATGAATCCGTTAGTCGTTTATACGAAGTGGGTTAGACATTTCTAAGGCATGCATGTTTATATGACAAGGATTTTTTGCTCTACTTATTAATAGCATGACGATATATTTTGGATTAGCATCATGAATGCCTTCATCATGAATTGTCCAACATTGCAAACCTGTAAAAGGGGATGAAATGAGGATAATGCGTGGTCCCACACCCCTCACCACCAGCCCTGTAAGCAGACCCATACATCCGTCTTCAGTGAACACTCTCATACATCAGCTTTCCCGCCTTCTTCTCGCCTACTATTTCCCACTGACGTCTCCCATGACATTGCATGAACAACCCATTCCGGGGTAAAGCCCCCATCCCATGCCCCTTCCTACAATCTCCTTCCCCCAGCCCTCTCCAAAAATACCGCACGACAGCCACAAAATATATTTATACGGAGCTTGACAAATAATGGAGAACTTTGACGTTAAATACTGCATCAAACAAGCGTGTAAAGTACCGGAGATATAAACGCATGTAATCAAATTATTAATGGCACAATTGTCGAATTTCTACGCATTTAAGAATATAACTTTACGACGTTTACAATCGAATAAAATTATATTAACTGTGGGTACTCTACATACAAATGATCAACATGAAAACACTAGTTTGTGTTATATGGCTGTGTTTATAGGATGATAACCTTTAAACAATGATTATTTCTAACAAATTACACTATATGAGGTTATTGTAAGACTGTATTGCATTAATTAAGTTTGCAAATAGTTACGACCCATAACGACACACCTCTGAGATCATTGACCCTCGCATACAATATCTGTACGCTTTCCAGAATATTCGTTTTGGGAAAGTATCATAATAAAAGTCAAACTAATAGTGCGTTATGAATAAAACTCCCGCCAGATTCATAATTATTTGTAAATAAATGAAATCATAAAGCAAGCATCCCTTGTATATTAAACTTAATTTGATACGTTATTTGGGTCATTTGGTATTCAGTTCTGGGTGAAAGTTTATATCATAACGTTTGACGGCAATATTTGATTGCCTTTTGCACACATCAAACGGGGTTAAACTTTTAAAATATCATAATTTAGTGTGATTTTTGACAATCTTTGAGAGTCAGCCTAGCAAAATGTTGGAATGCACCCTTATGCTACAGTCACAAATGGTCCGATTTGGTCTACGGCGCCCGTACGATGCCACTTTTAGGTGAAATCTTGCGGGAATCTTCCTGCGCCCACACGGGTGCCGTGGCTATCGTACGGTCGCCGTTGCATTTTTTCTCGCCGTACGATGTCAAAAATTTGTTAACGCGGAGTTAAAACAAAAAATGGATCGTACGATTGTTTACTTGCCGTAAGCCCGTAGACACAGCGTAGAGAGCATCGCACGGGCGCCACAAGGGCATCGCACGGGCACAGCACGGACATCACAGACTTTTTTTTCTTTCGAATATCGTACAATTTTGAGACAGAACATTTGGCCACTCAAATCGTACGGGTACCGTGGAGTCACCGTAAGAGTACCGTAAGGCACCCGTACGGGCACTTAGTTTGTGTTCACGGGGGCCGTGCGATTTATGTTTTATTTTAAGACAAAGGTCATCGTACGGGTCCCGGAGAATATGTGACTGCTACTCTAACATACCACAGACATCGTACGATATCACGATTTCCCAAAATCATAGAAATCCGCCCCAGGGAGAAAAATCGTACGGCGCCCGGACCATTTGTGACTGTAGCATTATCTGGGTCACACCACTGTCCCGTCAACCAACCCGCAGGTTCAATGTGTCTACTTATTAAAATACAATGCCAAATCCCTTGATTACTGAACGTTGAACAATAATATCCCACGTCCTCTCGACGTCTTTGTTAAAATGTTGCTTACGGAAATCGAGAGGGTTTTGATCAAAGTCTATGCGCGTTTCAGAATCTCGAAGAGAACGGGTTAGGGTTAGTGTACCATCACAGGTACGTTTAAGAATCAAGGAGATACATGAAGAGCTTAATTCAGAAAGGCACTAAATCCACTTTTTCAACTTCTGAGAAAAACAGGTTTATCTGTCCAACTGTGTACACATCCTTATAGGAATATGAAAATTAAACTTTCCATAGTTTGACTTTGATCTTGGAAACTGTCCTTAAATTAAGATTTCTAGATACCTACGTAGCTTATACATGTAGTAAAATCGTAAACGTAATTATTATGTTAAGTTGATTTAGCGCCTTTTGGATTAGCATAATGAATGCCTTCAGCATTAATTGCCCAAAATTACAGACTTTCAAAATGGGATGGAATGAACATGAGGCGTGGTCCCGCACCCTTCACAACCTGCCCTGTCATCAGACCTATTATACATCCTTCTTCAGTGATCACCCCTCTCATTCATCAGCTTTCCCACTTCCTTCTGATCGCATACTATATCCCACAGACGTCTCCCGTGGCATTGCATGAACAACCCTCTCCTTTATCCCACAGACGTCTCCCGTGGCATTGCATGAACAACCCTATCCTTTATCCCACAGACGTCTCCCGTGGCATTACATGAACAACCCTATCCTATATCCCACAGACGTCTCCCGTGGCATTGCATGAACAACCCTCTCCTTTATCCCACATACGTCTCCCGTGGCATTGCATGAACAACCCTATCATATATACCACAGACGTCTCCCGTGGCATTGCATGAACAAAACTATCCTATATCCCACAGACGTCTCCCGTGGCATTGCATGAACAACCCTATCCTATATCCCACAGACGTCTCCCGTGGCATTGCATGAACAAAACAATCCTATATCCCACAGACGTCTCCCGTGGCATTGCATGAACAAAACTATCCTATATCCCACAGACGTCTCCCGTGGCATTGCATGAACAACACTCTCCCTTATCCCACAGACGTCTCACGTGGCATTGCATGAACAACCCTCTCCTTTATCCCACAGACGTCTCCCGTGGCATTGCATGAACAACACTCTCCTTTATCCCACAGACGTCTCCCGTGGCATTGCATGAACAAAACTATCCTATATCCCACAGACGTCTCCCGTGGCATTGCATGAACAAAACTATCCTATATCCCACAGACGTCTCCTGTGGCATTGCATGAACAACACTATCCTATATCCCACAGACGTCTCCCGTGGCATTGCATGAACAACCCTCTTCTTTATCCCACAGACGTCTCACGTGGCATTGCATGAACAACCCTCTCCTTTATCCCACATACGTCTCCCGTGGCATTACATGAACAACCCTCTCCTTTATCCCCTTGTCTACAGACCTGTTAACCTAATCCTCACATAAAACCGCCTGACATCCAACAATATATTATGTAGACGGAGCTTGACAAACAATGGAGAACTTTGAAGTTAAATATTGCATCAAACAAAGTAAACGTATAAAGTACCGGAGACATACGACTGTAATAAAATTATCTATGCAAAAAATTTTCGATTTTCTATGCATTTAAGATATAACTTTACGACGTTTACAATAAAATACAAATTATATTAACGACGGATACTGTACAAATAAATGATCATCATGAAAAGACTATTGTTTATTATATGGTGGTGTTTATAGAATGATAACATTTCAACAACGATTATTTCTTACAAATGACACTATATGTGGTTATTGTAGGATTGTATTGAATTAATTATGTTTGCAATTGTTACGACCCATAACGACACACCTCTGAGATCATTGACCCTCGCATACAATATCTGTACGCTTTCCAGAATATTCGTTTTTGGAAAGTATCATAATAAAAGTCAAACTAATAGTGCGTTATGAATAAAACTCCCGCCAGATTCATAATTATTTGTAAATAAATGAAATCATAAAGCAAACATCCCTTGTATATTAAACTTAATTTGATACGTTATTTGGGTCATTTGGTATTCAGTTCTGGGTGAAAGTTTATATCATTACGTTTGACGGCAATATTTGATTGCCTCTTGCACACATCAAACTGGGTTAAACTTTTAAAATATCATAATTTAGTGTGATTTTTGACAATCTTTGAAAGTCAGCCTAGCAAAATGTTGGAATGCACCCTTATGCTACAGTCACAAATGGTCCGATTTGGTCTACGGCGCCCGTACGATACCACTTTTAGGTGAACTCTTGCGGGAATCTTGCGGCGCCCACACGGGTGCCGTGGCTATCGTACGGTCGCCGTTGCATTTTTCCTCGCCGTACGATGTCAAAAATTTGTTTAACGCGGAGTTAAAACAAAACATGGATCGTACGATTTTTTACTTGCCGTAATCCCGTAGACACAGCGTCGAGAGCATCGCACGGGCACCACAAGGGCATCGCACGGGCACAGCACGGACATCGCAGCCTTTTTTTCTTTCGAATATCGTACAATTTTGAGACAGAAAATTTGGCCACTCAAATCGTACGGGTACCGTGGAGTCACCGTAAGAGTACCGTAAGGCACCCGTACGGACACTTAGTTTGTGTTCACGGGGGCCGTGCGATTTATGTTTTATTTTAAGACAACGGTCATCGTACGGGGCCCGGAGAATATGTGACTGCTACTCTAAAATACCACAGACATCGTACGATATCACGATTTCCCAAAATCATAGAAATCCGCCGTAGGGAGAAAAATCGTACGGCGCCCTGACTTTATTTGGGTCACACCACTGTCCCGTCAACCAACCCGCAGGTACCAGGTTCGCTGTGTCTACTTATTCAAATACAATGCCAAATCCCTTGATTACTGAACGTTGAACAATAATATCCCATGTCCTCTCGACGTCTTTGTTAAAATGTTGCTTACGGGAATCGAGAGGGTTTTGATCAAAGTCTATGCGCGTTTCAGAATCTCGAAGAGAACGGGTTAGGTTTAGTGTACCATCACAGGTACGTTTAAGAATCAAGAAGATACATGAAGAGCTTAATTCAGAAAGGCACTAAATCCACTTGTTCAACTTTTGAGAAAAACAGGTTTCTCTGTCCAACTGTGTACACATCCTTATAGGAATATGAAAATTAAACTTTCCATAGTTTGACTTTGATCGTGTAAATTGTCCTTAAATTAAGATTTCTAGATACCTACGTAGCTTATACATCTAGTAAAATCGTAAACGTAATTATTATGTTAAAGTGATGCATGTAAAGTGTCAGATATTGCACAAAATGACATTTGAGACTTCAATCCTACATCAATATCATTGTAAAATACAATTGAAAGATTTGTGAAAGTTTGAAAGAAAACGAACACTGTTTACCTAGTGAAAAAAACGAATATTGAGTTCATATTTTATCACCGAGTACTGATGGTCTGCCATACTTTTGTCGTAGTAATGAATGATCCGTTTGAGATATTCGCATCCGTGTATTTTTACACACGTAGTAGTACATAATTCATGGAATTTGAACTCGCTCGGCTCAAAGTTCAATCTCCGCAATGTTCTCGCGGGTGCTGCATGCGGACGTTCTATGCTGAGACAATTGTACTTTTTTTCAATTGCGTTGATTAACGCTTTAGAAATAATGATTTTCAATGATAATTATCTTCATACTAAAGGGACATTTGAAAAAATCAAGCCCTATTTTATTCTTCTCTTACCATAAGCTAAACAACACGGTAGAAGAGAAACGATGAAGCTCCAAGTAATTTTGGTGGATTTGGACACTTTACATGTATGACTTTAAGTTGATTTAGCGCCTTTTGGATTAGCATAATGAATGCCTTCAGCATAATTTGCCCAACATTACATACTTTTAAAATGGGATGGAATGAACATGAGGCGTGGTCCCGAACCCGTCACAACCTGCCCGGTCATTAGACTTATTATACATCCTTCTTCAGTGATCACCCCTTTCATTCATCAGCTTTCCCACCTCCTTCTGATCGCATACTATATCCTACAGACGTCTCCCGTGGCATTGCATGAACAACACTATCCTATATCCCACAGACGTCTCCCGTGGCATTGCATGAACAACACTATCCTATATCCCACAGACGTCTCCCGTGGCATTGCATGAACAACACTCTCCTATATCCCACAGACGTCTCCCGTGGCATTGCATGAACAACCCTATCCTATATCCCACAGTCGTCTCCCGTGGCATTGCATGAACAACACTATCCTATATCCCACAGACGTCTCCCGTGGCATTGCATGAACAACACTATCCTATATCCCACAGACGTCTCCCGTGGCATTGCATGAACAACACTCTCCTATATCCCACATACGTCTCCCGTGGCATTGCATGAACAACACTATCCTATATCCCACAGACGTCTCCCGTGGCATTGCATGAACAACCCTCTCCTTTATCCCACAGACGTCTCCCGTGGCATTGCATGAACAACACTATCCTATATCCCACATACGTCTCCCGTGGCATTACATGAACAACCCTATCCTATATCCCACAGACGTCTCCCGTGGCATTGCATGAACAACCCTCTCCTATATCCCACAGACGTCTCCCGTGGCATTGCATGAACAACCCTCTCCTTTATCCCACATACGTCTCCCGTGGCATTGCATGAACAACCCTATCATATATACCACAAACGTCTCCCGTGGCATTACATGAACAACCCTATCCTATATCCCACAGACGTCTCCCGTGGCATTGCATGAACAACCCTCTCCTTTATCCCACATACGTCTCCCGTGGCATTGCATAAACAACCCTATCATATATACCACAGACGTCTCCCGTGGCATTGCATGAACAACCCTATCCTATATCCCACAGACGTCTCCCGTGGCATTGCATGAACAAAACTATCCTATATCCCACAGACGTCTCCCGTGGCATTGCATGAACAACACTCTCCTTTATCCCACAGACGTCTCACGTGGCATTGCATGAACAACCCTCTCCTTTATCCCACAGACGTCTCCCGTGGCATTGCATGAACAACCCTATCCTATATTCCACAGACGTCTCCCGTGGCATTACATGAACAACCCTATCCTATATCCCACAGACGTCTCCCGTGGCATTGCATGAACAACCCTCTCCTTTATCCCACATACGTCTCCCGTGGCATTGCATTAACAACCCTATCATATATACCACAGACGTCTCCCGTGGCATTGCATGAACAACCCTATCCTATATCCCACAGACGTCTCCCGTGGCATTGCATGAACAAAACTATCCTATATCCCACAGACGTCTCCCGTGGCATTGCATGAACAACACTCTCCTTTATCCCACAGACGTCTCACGTGGCATTGCATGAACAACCCTCTCCTTTATCCCACAGACGTCTCCCGTGGCATTGCATGAACAACACTCTCCTTTATCCCACAGACGTCTCCCGTGGCATTGCATGAACAAAACTATCCTATATCCCACAGACGTCTCCCGTGGCATTGCATGAACAAAACTATCCTATATCCCACAGACGTCTCCCGTGGCATTGCATGAACAAAACTATCCTATATCCCACAGACATCTCCCGTGGCATTGCATGAACAACACTATCCTATATCCCACAGACGTCTCCCGTGGCATTGCATGAACAACCCTCTTCTTTATCCCACAGACGTCTCCCGTGGCATTGCATGAACAACCCTCTCCTTTATCCCACATACGTCTCCCGTGGCATTACATGAACAACCCTCTCCTTTATCCCCTTGTCTACAGACCTGTTAACCTAATCCTCACATAAAACCGCCTGACATCTAACAATATATTATGTAGACGGAGCTTGACAAACAATGGAGAACTTTGAAGTTAAATATTGCATCAAACAAAGTAAACGTATAAAGTACCGGAGACATACGACTGTAATAAAATTATCTATGCAAAAAATTGTCGATTTTCTATGCATTTAAGATATAACTTTACGACGTTTACAATAAAATACAAATTATATTAACGACGGATACTGTACAAATAAATGATCATCATGAAAAGACTATTGTTTGTTATATGGTGGTGTTTATAGAATGACAACATTTCAACAACGATTATTTCTTACAAATGACACTATATGTGGTTATTGTAGGATTGTATTGAATTAATTATGTTTGCAATTGTTACGACCCATAACGACACACCTCTGAGATCATTGACCGTCGCGTGCAATATCTGGAGGTTTTCCAGAATATTCGTTTTTTGAATTTATCATATAAAAGTCAAACTAATCGTGCGTTGAAAATAAAACTATCGCCAAATTAACAATTATTCTTAAATAAATGAAATCATAAATCATACATACCTTGTATACTATACCTACTTTGGAACATAATTTGGGCCATTTGGTATGCAGTTCTGGATGTAAGTTTATATCAAACTTTTTACGGCAATGTTTTATTGCCTTTTGCACATATCAAACGGGGTTAAACTTTTTAAATATATTGGTATTCTTAATTAGTTTACCTTCATCAAGGTGCAATATCGTGTACTGATTTTGAATAACGTTCTCAAATAATGATAGTCGTAAATGAACAGTAATTGCAATTCCCATTCAATATCATGTTGAATCATACACTTAGCAGGGCATATTTCTGTTTAATGCACTAGGGATTAACAGTCTGTGGCATAACAGCGTGGTTGAACCGATGTTGGGACATGCGGATGATTAGGAAAGGGGGGGGGGGGGGGGGGGGAGGGGGGGGGGGGGGGGTTGAGGGTTTACACGATATAAATGTCTTTATTTTCTAGGCTATTGCTTTGGGCCAGGGGCGTCGATCTGTCCGGAAAACACAATACATTGGTAAGGCGAGCTATTGTTCACAAACAATGCTCGCCCCACCAATGCATTGTGTTTTCCGAACAGATCGACGCCCCTGCTTTGGGCTATCTTTTGGGGGTCGGTGCCCCCCCCCCCCCCCTCCCCCCTCCTTCGTAGGTACGCCTCTTGGGATGATGCGGAATTCAGATGAGAGATTGGGACAATGCGGAGTAGCGATCAAGCCGAGGGAATGAAATACTTAGTATCCAAAATATGGGGTCGATGTGTGATTGACGTCCGTTAACCCACGAAAGCAGTAGTATAATGTTTAGCTGTGGAATAATGCGTATGTCCCAAACATTTACAAGGGATATTCCTTTTAAGTATGCCTCATGAAACTAATAAGCCTTCAGATAGGGTGGAATGCGTATACTAGCCGGCCCCATACTAAGCTGTACGGGTGATACACGTAACCCCCCCCCCCCCCCCCCCTCCCTTTCCGAGACATACCCGAAAATGTTTGATTCATTCTTTGTTTTGTTAAACTGTTCTTACAGCGTACAAAAACATATTAAATGATGAAATAATGATTTACATAAAAAACACTCGCGAGTCCACTGTCATAAATGCAAATCAAGCCATAATCATGCACGCTCCGAAAACAAAAACATAAGGAAACTAAAACACACACAGGCAGACGTATTCCCCACAAAATGAACAGCGGAATATAACCACCCAGACAGCGACATAAACATTTTAATTACATTTTGAATAATAATAAACCTAACCAACTAATATAAACACTGTTTATACAAGTTCCATTATACGACACTTTTTGAAACAATCAATGTTTATACAGAATTGAAACCATACGAACTTGCACACAAATTTGTGAATGTAACTTGTTTTTTGTTATCGTAATGATTCATTATCATACTGTCATTTAGTATCCGTCATCACGTGTATGCTGTTCTTGCATTGATACCCATTGTTTTGTGCATGACTTCTCTCACTCAAATGATGTCATACCGAACAACGTGTGGATGGAAAGGTTTAAAATTGGTTTAGTAATAAATATAACATGTGACAAGCAACATGAACCTGAACCATTTCAACAATTGAAACAAGTAATGATTATAGGAATAATACAGTTATGGTCAACCCGAATTTTACGACCTAAATCATTTATTAGCATTCAAAACTACAATGTATTCTTCAACCATCCTCGACTGGTATAACGTCATCACAGTGGCTTAGTTAGAAGTTTTTAAAGGAAACACAAATGTGCAATGAAAACACAATAACGTTTCAACCATTATATAAAACAAAAATCACAGTGTTGATATTTGTAATAAAACAATTTGAGTCGATACTTTAACGATAATTTGTCGGCCTTATCAATGCATTCGATAATTATCGAATAATGTTCTAGCCTAAAATATATTCTGATACAATTATTATATTTATTATATATCTTTTCTAAAAAGTCTAAATATCGCTCAGTGATTACCGGTGAAGAACATTTTTAATGAAATTATATTTATGGATATTTCAGCCGTTTCTGAACCGATTTTGATCAGATAAAGTTTACAATTGTACGTTCTTTGGAATTTGACAGTCAATTTTTCATTATCTCACAACAAAATATCGGGGGCACTTCGGAAAAAAAAAAATTCTCAACACTACCTTTTACTGTTTTCATATTGATTTAACAGTATCATATAACCAGCATTTTCACATTTTCTCTTTGTCTCTCTGATGTGCATTGTTTTACTTGAAAAGAAAATCCAGGCGATCATTACAACTGAGTACAAACTGTTGGCAATAGGTTATCAAAATCCCTTATTCCTTAGAAATCATGTTCATACTGATAATTTTGAAAACGTACATGCAACACTCAAACTATTATAGAGATGAGTCAATTACCTATAGCGCGAACATCAGCAAAGAACACAGAATATTATGTTTACAAAAACCTCGAGATATTTATATCAATAGTTCATTTATTCTCATAATCGTATGTACGTGTATGCATGCTATCTATCTTTTCAACTTTTCAATCTTTTCTATATTCGTGGAAAACAGGTTTCTCTGCACAACCTTGAAACACATGCATATGCTTATGACAAATGTAACATTTCATATTTTGATTTCGATTGTGTATTTTGTTCTCAAGTGTGAATTTCCAGAGAGATACATAGCTTATCAGTGTACTAAGTTCTAGTTATCTTAATTTGTACGGATCGTTGATTTAGCGCCATTATGAACTAAGCTCTTCGTTTTACACAGCATTAGAGTAATGCAGATATACACTCACCGTCGTCAGGTTAGTTGAAATAGAGCACTGCAGAACAGCTGTAAGTCGAATATGATGTTTTAAGTAACTAGGTTGTACCTGATGGAGCGTTCCGCATAACAACCAATATACTGATGAAATGTGCTAACTGTTTTCAAACCACCTTCGAAACGGCCACAAACAGAAAAACAATATCGATAATCTGGTGTGACTGCTTTCAATCCACATCAAAATAACCGCAAAGAGTTAGAAGTGCATATCAGCTATAATAATCATGATAATACTAAACGGTTGTTCTATATCGCATATCGCTCTGAGGTTAGAAACGTTTGCTGGAATCGAACATGTAAATGGAATTAAGTTCTCGTTCATTACTAAAGCGACTTCGAAACGTCGTAAAGTCATAAAGTGCCACTAACAATCCAAATATAATGAACGTCACAATCCACTGGTATCCAAGCACATAGAGGCTAGCTGCAAACAGGTTGATTCAGACATTTGTATTATAGTAACAATATTCGCCGGGATAGGAGATCTTTAGTTCATGGTTTTCTACACTCCTCCGAAAGTGTTGGATTTATGCTAAAATCGGATGAAGATAGTTTGGCATCCCGTCACGTGTGAGTCTCGAGTTGAAATGCGAAGGCGGGAACTATCCTGATGTGGGATTTCATGCAGCTTCGTCTAGGATTGGATTAACTCTTTAAAGGTCTGTCGTTAAAATGTACACTGTATGTATGCATTAACATGTTGATAGTTGCAGTATACAGTGTTCATGTAACCTATCTAACCAATCAGGAGTAACGTGGATGATGTCATATTTTGAGAGCGGTAAATCAATACACAGTGCAAATACATAAAAGGGGCGTGTACACTTATATTTAACCAATTATTGCACACAATCATGCAGGTGACTGCATAGTAAATAGTATTGTTAACAAATCTTTAATCTTCCTCCTTCAATCTCAGCATAAAGTTCACTGTTTGTTTGAGGAATATTGGATATATTGCGACCGTCCTCCTTATTCCATGTATTCTAAGAACTATGCAAACAGTTTTGCAGATAAATATTTTGATTTGTCAATAATCGTGTGATGTTTTGCTAAAGTTTACTAATTTTAGCAGTGAGTCATTTTTATCTAGGGTCTTTTCAAACAAACATCTCAAATCTCCATTTTCTAATATCTGCTTAATGTGTACTTACCTGAGAATAAAGCTCTAGTTTTACTCAATATAATTTAATCAAAATCACATGACATCCCTGCCCCTTCAGCATGCATATATAATTCTCAAAGTAGTAAAGAGTTGAGTTAAATGTTTCGGCTTAGACCCTTGGTTAGCATAGTTAAGTTATTTAATTTTGGACGACGGTCAGGAGTAACTTCCCAGACTGCCCCAACCAGCATTCTCATGTGTGTTATGTCTCAATCACTCTTGACGTTTAGGTGCCTGGAAATGTACATGTAACTGATTGATGAATTCACAATTTATCAAATAAAATGTATCAACTTATATTTACCATTTACCTCCTTTAAATGCAAACAAAACAAACTCATGAACACAAATGGGTTGCTGTTTCGACTCGACCCCGTGTCTCCGGTTTTGAACCCCTACTCATAAACCACTTGGCCACAGAGTGACAGATACCTTGTCATGTTTGGAGTGATTTACCTTCGAAATGTTGCAACCGCCCCCCTTATTGAAAGAGGTATACAACAAGTTTTGCAGAGTAAAGCCAAGTGCCCACTTTGCGATCTGTGCCTGGCTAGCGATCTCGAGCGATCTTGCCCGAATAGGAGCGATCCCCTGAGATCTGTGGTTAAGTCGCAAAGTGGGCACCAGTGGCCGCACCAGATCGCTGTAACTCGCGTCCGCAAGGGTAGTGTTGCTTGCGGTCGCCGGGGTTTCGACATGTTCAAAAATCTGGCGACCAGATCGGTCTCGATCGCATTCGCGGTGCGATTTGCATAGATGCGAGGTCACTTTCAACTTGGGCTAGTTCACAAGCGCAGATCGCACAGTGGGCATTGGGCTAGATCGCACCAGTTCGCCGTGAGGATTGGTGAGTCAGCCCGATTTCATTCTGCACGCGATCCTTTCAGTGTGACTTCTTCTGGGTCATGCCTTGACCCCCTTCCACGCAGGATACAATAGCTAGGAATTCAGGCTTGTTTGATTTGGAATTTTTTGAATTTGTTGGAATTTGTTGAATGTGTGTGCATGGCCAGTCATGGCTAACCGTTTTAACATTTATTTCCTTTTCTTGATATCAAGAATTACCTTTGCTTAACAACAACAAATAATTTCTTGATATCCAGAAAAGAATTCTTGATTCTTGCAGGGCGCTTTTGTAAAGTAGTTTCGCATAACTGAACATCGAATTCATGATATAAAGAAATCATGTTCTGTTGTTAACCAATGGTAATTCTTGATTTCAAGTATTCAAATCTTGATATCAAGAAATCGAATTCTTGATATCAAGAAATCGAATTCTTGATATCATGAATTTATTTCTTGATATCAAGAATTTAATTATTGATATATTAAAAAAAAAGAATACTTGATATCAAGGATTATATTCTTGTTATCAGCAAATAGGAATAATTGTTCAAACGACTTGCCATTTGTGCGATCCCGCCCGACATGCAATCGAGAACGACATTTTTGAACATGTCCAAAACCTGGCGACCGAAACCGACACCACCCTTGCGGACGCGAGTTACAGCGATCTGGTGCGGCCATTGGTGCCCACCTTGCGACTTAACCACATATCTCAGAGGATCGCTCCTATTCAGGCAAAATCGCTCTAGATTGCTAGACACAGATCGCAAAGTGGGCACTGGGTTTATAAAAAAAAGACTGGCAAAGCGGATTATGATGTCAAAACGAGCAAGAGCGAACAATACCTGGCTATAATCCTCAACCATGCACGCATGCGTGGAAATAGGGACAATGCATTTCTCAGGGGAAGTCGCCGTGAGATCGCATAGTGGGCACCGACAAGATCGCGTACGCAATGAGATCGGGCTGACTCGCGGCGAACTGGTGCGATTCACACCGAACCGAGATCGCTAGTAACTCGGGCTAGATCGCAAGCTCAGATCGCATAGTGGGCACTTGGCTTAAGATGTAAATTGTCTCTACTAATGTGAATGTTTGTTTGCACACAATTACCCGTCATTGGAAGGGAGCCAGGTTGTTATGACAGCTAGGGTCTCTTCAAACAATGATCTCCAATCTGTCCTCCTTGGCTGCCAACAGTGTACTGACTTGGGAATGAAGTGGCTTCCACTCGGGATATTTAAAAATATTTAAAAAATTTCGGTTATATTCAAAATACATGTAATTTAACTTCAAATTACAATACGTCCTTACCTGTTTAATATGTGAATATTTTCGAGTTGAACACAACATTTTGACCGAGAATCGAACACTGGGGGATGTGTTTGATTTACTCCGACGCATCATAAGAACTTTGTTCAGTTTTCCACAGTTGGGGCCGGCTTGTCGGCTTCAGAAAACAGTCAATAATGATTTGAATTTTAATTTGTAATCGTTTTTTGAGGTTTCGTAACTTTGTCCAAGCTCAGACACACAATATATCGAATTATAGGCATCATCCCATGTTTACCCTTTACTTACTTTAAATGCAAACAAAATAAACTACCGATCAGAAAAATGGTTTTGGATGCGACTCGACCCCTTCTTCCGGTTCCTTTACCCTATTCTTAGACGACTTGGACACAGAGTTAGAGACACTGTCATTTCTAAAGTGATTCATACTTGTGATGTTAGATAATTTAAAGGGATATTTCATAGTAAATAGTTTTAGCAGTAGTGATTGAACATAACAGTTTGAATGTGTTTTTGTTTGGTTCTGTAATATATGCATTTGATCATTTATCGTTAGAAATAATTATATTGAAAGTCAACTTAATCCCAACCCATTCTCGTCGACCTGCCACCCGGGTAGATGAGAAAGGTGGAGCCTAAAACAATAGAGAACTTTGACTCTTTATATCAGCGCAATTAACTCCTGCATGAGATAAGACAAATATGATAATTACAAGAAACGAAAATCATCAAATAAATCTGGGCCCCATATTTATTCCGATCGGATATATTTATGGATATTTCAGCTGTTACTGAACCGATTTTGATCAAATAAAATGTATTCTGTCGTTCAAATTGTATGCTCTATCAAATGTTACACTCAGTTTTCCATTATCTCGCACACAAATCATTTCATGCAGCGCCCTCTATACCAAAACTGAACCACCCCTTTAAGAAAACACGAATGTTATCAGAATACGTTGGAATACCATATTTTGACATTTCTTTCCACAAATTGCAATGAAACCTTTCACGTTATGATTCGTATTTTGAAAGACAACTGCATCCCTTCAATTTTGCCCTCGTCAATGAGATAGGTGATGCCTCAAATAATAGATAACTTTGGCTGTCTCTATCAGCACAATTAACTGCCGCATGAGATAAGACGAGTGTAGTCAGAAGTGAATGGATTACACTGTTTTGGCACTTGTTATAACACATATTTTGCAATGGACCCCTCCACAATATATACATATCTTGAACGTCAACTAATTAACCCCTCCATTTTCCGGGTCAATAAGTTAGTTTGTGTCTAAACATATAGAACGTTGACTCTATAATCAGCACAATGTACATCTAAATAAAACTAATTCAATACGAATACGCTGAAATACCGTCGATTTATTTGTATCTATCAGCACACATATTATTACTATTGCGCTTGATGCGTACAGATTATAATTAGTCCAGGTATCTACCAGTCAGTGACAGTGCACTATACAAGACAAAGAGCTTTGTTCCAAACGGCGCTAAATCAACTTTCCATATACATTGCGTTCATGATATCACAACATTACTACTATCTATCTGAAATCCACATTTCAGAAAAAAAATACAACGTCAAAATTACAATACATAACAGAGTATATTTCAATTTTCATATAGGAATTTGTACAAAGTTGGTCAAGGAAACCTCCTTTTTTTCAAAATTGAAAAAGTGGATTTAGCGCATTTTGGCATTACGCCATGCCAATACATCCCAGTATACAGTTATGCAGGATGTAGGCCTACTCTTTTTGTAAGGCATCATCTCGTTTCATTGAGACATCATCTCGTTTCATTGAGACATCATCTAGAATTGGAGGAATCTAAGAACTTTTGCGTGTAAAAGGCGAGGTTGTATCTCCTTCCGAATAGTTTGAATAAGGAAGAGAAAACAAAATCGCTATCAACCTAAGTTTGCCATATCATCATCATTTGGATTAGTATTAATTGTTATGGTAGTAATATTATTATTCGTTTCATTATCATCGTCATCATCATTATTTTCATCATCATCATCATCATCATCATCATCATCATCATCATCATCATCATCATCATTTTCATCGTATTATCTGTATTACACCGATTTTCGCTGCGTATTTCCCTGGTTTGTTCACAATTTCATATTTCAAAGAATCGTTCTGATACATAATAACCCTTTTATATTCTGTATCCCATGTATGTATTGTATATTCATCCTAGTTTGTTTGTAGTATGTTTTCCTTAGCCGTCATGAAAGTAACCATAATAAACAACAAAGTAAAACAAAAGTACAGCCATACTTCATATTGTCATTATTAATAAACATTTATTGCACATTCATATTGTAATATCCTCATTTCCTCCAACAATTTCCACGTAATAATACAAACAAGATGTATGATACTACACACACACATTGCAAGTAATTATAAAGTCTGATAACAGTTGAAAAACACAAAGATAGGACAACAAATGTTTAATAAAACATCATTAAGCAAATATATATTATACCATACTAAACAAAGACAAACACACTGCATACAAGTGTTTAACCATATAATAATGAGAACAATTGTATATGTATCAACATTTACTTAGCAGAATACATCAGAAAAGACTACAAAACCACAGTAGGAAATGTATGTACTGTTAACGCCAAATCAAAAATGTTGCGGATAATCACATTGTTGGACATAATCATATCATTGAGTTTTAGACTACATACATTATTTTTCATAATCGAACATGTGTTAAAGTGGGAATGTCCCCAGTTTCCACATGCCAGGTTAAATACAAGATACATGATATCTGGAAACCACCGCTAGATGACGGCAAAGCAAGTGTGTTCAGTGTATTATAGAGTGATCTGTCACAGTCGAGTAGTGCGTATCAACTCGTCCAGTAAAGTTTTGGAATCACAGTCTGTGTGGCGCCACCTACCGGGCTAGGAGCGTATAATTCACAATTAGTCCGAGAGGGAAATCAAATCACCACACTCCAAACTGCACCAAGTATTGTATCATAACACCACATGACCTTTTCATATCGCAATTCAAAATTACACTTTCAACCTCAGCATGAGTAATTGGTGACCAATACAAGGAATTTCTAAGAGGTTCTCCTAAGTAATCCTTATAACTATGTTCACATTGCAACTCATTAATCTTTTCTGCCAGCCTTGGCCCCAATCGACACGAAGAAATCATTAAATATATCAACTATTTCTTGGGGCTCTCTATAATCCTGAAATGTACCATCTACTTCAACTTGTAATCTATCAACAACTTTCATAGTCTGATCCTGTTTTCCAAGCAATTCATTAACTGTTTTCCATGTTTTACTTGAATTACCCTCATACCCTTTTTTGTTCGTATTAACATCACAGTGTTGATATTCTGTCATTTATTATCCGTCATCACTTTTATGTTGTTCTGGCATTGGTACCCATTGTTTTTTGCATTACTCCTCTCACTTAAACGATGTCATACCGAACAACATGTGGATGGAAATGTTTAAAATTGGTTTGGTTATAAATATAACACGTGACACGCAACATCAATCTGAGCCATTTGAACACTTGAAACAATCAATGTGTGTAGGTATAGAACAGTTATGGTCAACCCGAATTGTACGACCTAAATCATTTTATTAGCATTCAAAACTACAATGTATTCTTCAACCATCCTTGACTGGTATAAGGTCATCTCAATGGCTTAGTTAGAAGTTTTGAAAAGAAACAAAAACGTGCTCTTAAAACCAATAACGTTTCACCCATCATATAAAACAAAAATCACAGTGTTGATATTTGTAATAAAACAATTGGGAGTCGATTATATAACGATAGTTTGTTGGCCTTATCAATGCATTCGATAATTATCGAATAATGTTCTAGCCTAAAATGTATTCCGATATAATTATTATGTTTTTTTTTTCAGCCGTTTCAAAACCGAATTACATTAGACAATGTGTATTCTGTCCTTAAAATCATGTTTGATTTTTAATACAACACTAAGTATTCCCGACCTCACCAAAGCATCAAAGCTTATTGAGTGACCTTCCGACAAAATGTTTGTATACTTTTCAAATTTCCTCAGCTACAATTAACCAAGTCATCTACAAAAAACATGTTGTTAAGGGGTAGTTCAGATTTGGTATAAAGGGCGCTGCAAACAATCAATATTCGTCTCTGATAAGGAAAACTGAGTGTCAAATTTGACAGAGCATAACATTGTTGTAACATAGTCAACTTTATTTGATAAAAATCGGTTCAGAGACGGCTAGAATAGCAATACATTTATCCGATCGTAACCAATCTCGGCCCCATATTTATTTGACAAATTTTGAAAAGAAAAAGAAACAAAATGCTTACACTTTTTCAAAAGATTCTTTTATTAAGTAGTTTTCAATGATATCTCTATTAAATCACTTTTTCAACAAAACAGCACATGCATAATTTTGTATGGTTTAACCGGTGGTATTATAGAGAGCGCCCACTTGTGCTTTAATGGATCTATTGAATGATAACAGACTTTTTACTCAGAGGTTTGTAATTGTGTATACCTGTCGAACATGGTGGAGCTATAAATATTAGTTTGATATGTTATTGTGCAGATTTTGGTTACTAAAGTTCAGCCTTGCAAAAACTGTACTTCCCCTTAAACGTTTGGTACAGACAAACCAAATGATACAACATAAAAAGTTAAGAATTCGATATACATGTACTACAATATTTACAATTCGGTTAGCAATAAATATTTACATCGACAAGTCATATATTGAAACATATCATCGTTTACCTTTTCACACTGTCTACAAGATGGAACAGGGGAGCATGACAACACTAACTAGCGCTCGACTGAATATGGGCTAACTTGGTGTCCTTAATATGTGGTCCCTTATTTTTTTAACACGCATGCGCACTTCAGCATATCATGTGACTTACGCGGAAATGATTGAAAGTATATTACACTGTAAACAAAATACCGTGATATTTACTTAATTGAATTATGTTAACAAACTGCCTTAATATTTTCAAGTAATAGTAACTTGATGCTATTTTGAGTATCTTCTACTCAAAATATCATACAATCGTCATAACTTAAAATAAATAAGTATGTTTCTTTACGCTATTTAATGAAGTAAAATGTACGAATTCGATTTAAGTTAAAATCACTAGAAAGAATCAATACAATTGTGTAATATACATTTTCGAAGCGAAATGGAATTTTATATGCTTTTATTCAGAAAGTGTTCCTCCATTTAACTCACTTATTCAGAACACATTATCCTTCATTCCTAAACCTAGGTATATAGGCTATAGCATTCGCTTAATCATTCGCTCTTCCTATATACCGTATAGGCATGCATGATTAACTTATATATGGTGCGTCTTTAAATGAACATTTTTAACAGTTAATATTCATAAAAAGACCCAAAGAGAACCGACAAATAACTTTGAAAAGATTTTATTTCCAGAAAATGAACGTTCCACTGATTATTCATCGTACGTTTTAACTTCACTTATAATCATAAAGGCGTCTTAAGGTACATATCAGATTATTAGTTAAAAAGTGTAAATCTTCGATATGTTTCAAATCTGATTCATGAATATTCATGAAGTAAAGTTAACTTAAATCTACAGTATTCTTATATTATTGTTACTCAAAATAGTAAAAAGTAGAAATTACTTAATTATTTGTATTTGCTTTTGTTAAAATTACTTAAATGTATCTAGTTTATTTTTCTACTTATTTTTGTAATGTAATTTTTACATGAATTTATTGAGTTGTTATGTTTAAGTTTGTAGAACTTAAATTTAGCTAGTACGCAGGACAAAAATGTGTTTTTGCTTAAATTATAATTGGAAGAAATAAGTAATAATTACTAACTGAAATAATATTTTTTACAGTGTATGCTTCCTAGGCCCAGTCTCCTTAATATGCAACTGATTTTGTTATAACAGTGCAGCAACTGAAGCAGTATTCCAACCGTCCTATACGTTTGATTACTCAAGGAACTGTTTGGAAATAGACAATAAATAATCATTTGACACAAATTGATGCCTGTTGATATGACGTACAATTATCAACCAATTAACCTACAATACGTATGCATGCACGCTAAATTCGAATAATGTCATTATTCAAATAACATAATATTCACATGAAGGAAATCATAATGTTAGTAACAGTGGCGAAGCGTGGTTTTGGATGTTGCATTGTTGATATATATTGTGTGTGTATGTGGGGAGAGGGGGTGAGGGGGCGTCATATACATCATTGGGGCCATCATCATCCATACTTCCGACGCCTTTACTTGTATTGTTTTTGCTTAGTAATAAGGGGGCATGTGATCGAGCCCTGGCCTCACAGTAGCTACGCCAATAAGATTAAACCAAACTGTCTAGATACATTGCGCAAAATAAAGATGAAACATAATTTTTGTTTTCATAATCTAATTACACGGTTGCCATATTAAGGTGTATTTGAGATGGATGTTGACATTTATAATTATGCACCAATAATGTTTAACCATGTACTAGTGATATTCCCTCTTTTTGGTATTGATGTCAATGTTATTGAACAACCAAGTGTAGTTAGTTTTTTTATTTAATTACTACACAAAGCGATCATTCACAATCGTGCATCTTAATGGGCATCAGGAAAACCATAACCACCGTCGTTCTCATTAACGCTATCGTCATCATCATCAACATCGTAATTACAATTATCGTCATCATCAGCATGATAATCATCATCGTCATTATCACCACTACTACCATCATCATCACCCTCAGTATCGTCATCTTCATCATCACCAGCAATACCATCAACGTCCGTATTATCATCATCACCACCATCATCGTTAGTATCAAGATCTGCATTGTCGTCATCTTTATGATAATAAGGGAGCCATTATCAAAAAGATTCTTGACACGACATTATTCAATATATTCATCATCATGATCATCATTATCATCGCCATCATGATCATCATCGCCATCTTCACTATCATTGGCATCGTCAAAAGTATCACTATATCATTAACAGATCAACATCACTATAATGATTACAATTGTTTATAAGTTAATGATTTTTTGCATTTTGCCCTACGACTTCCATTTTGTCCATTTTTTCACGCAGTCATTAGCTAATGAATGTCGTTATGTGTGTTCTCTGCGCCTTTATTTCTAGATTGTTCCACCGTGGAGCCGTTTGGAAAAAAAAAAAAATGAAAAAAGGGATTGTCTGTTGATGTGACGTACAATTGGCAATCAATTAACCTTTATAAAGTATGCATACAAGCCTAACTCGTAACATGTAATGCTGAAAAGAAAACAAATCCCAAAGGAAACCATATCCTTAGTAACAGTGATGTGCATTGTTGTTGTGTTAAGTGTATTATTAATATTATGTATTAATAATTTGTATTTATATATTTATTGTATGTTTTGTTCTGTTTTTTTTTGTGTGTGTGTTTTGTTGGGGGGGGGGGGGGGGGGGGGGGTCAACACATCATTACGGTCATCATCTTCCATGTAGTTCCGGAGCTGAGTGTATTTGTATCTGATTATTGATTTTCTTTAAATAATATAGGGGATACGTGCGGTTTCAGCCGTAGCATCGCCATAGCTGCGATACTACTTTTACACCAAACTGTCTACAAACCTTCCGCAAATAAGGATAAAACATAATTTGTTTGTATAATCTAATTGCACGGTTGCCATAATAAGGTGTGATAGAGATATATAGATGTTGTTATTCAGAATTATGCACCAGATTGTGTCCTTTGTATTTTTAACCGTCGCATGATATTCCCTCATTTATGTATATATGTCAATGTTATTGATTAACCTCGTGTTGTTAGTTTTTTTCATTTAATTAACACAAACAGCGATCATTCACCACCATCCATCATAACGGGCGTCAATGATCACCGTCATTGTCATGATTGACATCGTCATCACTATCACCATCGTAATCACCGTTATCGTCATTATCAGCATGAAGAACGTAATCATCATCATTTTTATAATCATTCTCATCATTAGCATGATCATCAACATGGTCATGCATTATCATCATCATCGTCGTCATTAGCATAACTATCATTGACATCGTTATAGTACCAATAGCTAAATCATCATTATGAACGTTAACACACTATTATTAATCATACTTATCATCATCATCATCTTCATCACCATCATCATCATCATCACCATCTTCATCACCATCATCATCATTATTATCATCATCATCATTATCATAAGGATCATCACCATCATCAACAACATCCTCCAAACTACCTCAATTTCCTCGATTTCCTATCCATATTTCCCCGGTTTGTTCACAAGTTTATCTTTCAAACAAATGTTCTGATATAATTACTCATCTATGCTGTACCCCATTCATGTATTGTATTATTATAATGCATTCTAGGTTGATGTTTGTTTTCTGCTTAACCGTCTTGAAAGCAATTATACTTGCCAACACAGTATATGAATACAGCCATGTTTCATATCGTCATTAGCAATTTACATTTATTGCACATTCGTATTGTAATATCCTCATCCTCTCCACAAGCCTTTTGCATAACAATACTATATGATGTAAGATAATACACACACGTTATATGCAATGCAAGGGTCTGATACAAGTTGTATACAACATTTAAATAAAGAAAAACAACTTTTCAATGTAACCTCATTAAACAAATTTATATTATAACATACATATTATAACTTACTACTTCAACATACTCTATACACGCGTAATGCATACACGTATGATAATGATTAGAACAATTCTGTAATATTATTTCGTTCATAAACCACTAAGCAGAATATTTTAGTTAAGACTAGAAATGCTAGTATTAGGAAAATAATGTAATTATGTGGATAGCTGAACATATTCATATCATTGTCTAGTCGGACTACATTACATTTCATAATGGGACATTACAGTGGGGAAGTCCCCTGGCCAGTTTCCGCGTTCAAGGTAACAACAAGATGGACAGGTATGGAAACGACCGCTAGATGGCGGCAAAGCAAACTTAGTGTGTCCATTTTACTTGAGTGATCTGTCGACATCACAGTCGAGAAGTGCATATCACTCGTCCAGTAATGTTATTGATGCATAGTGGGTTTGGCGCCACCTATCGGGCTAGGAGCGTTTAACTCACAATTAGTCCGAGAAGGAAATAACATGACCACACTCCAAACAGCACCAAGTCTTATATCATATCACCTACTATAAAACACGGTCCTAGATGGTGGCAATGAAATCCTTTCTATCCTTTCTTCATAAATCACTAAGAATCAGGTTCAGCATGATTCTTATTTGTGTAATAACAAATATGAATTCAATAATTACACAGACACAGTTCCGCCATACCATAAAAATGCCACATCATCATTAGTACGAACACCCATGTAGGCTTACACCATTGTACTTAAAGGGATAGTTGAGTTTTGGTAGAGGGGGGGCTAGACTACTTTTTTTTGTGAGGTAATGAAAAACTGAGTGTAAAATTTGAAAGAGCATAATATTGAAATAATAAAATCATCTTTGTTTGATCAAAATCGATTCAGAGACGGCTGAAATATCCATAAATATAACAATTTGTAATAAACCTGGAGCCCCAGGTTTATTAGAGAATTTTGAACCAGCCGTTAAAAATTTAAAAAAATAGTTCCTCTTTTAAAGGAGAAATTCAAAGAGAATAGAATCAAGTTATTATGGTTTATTTTATGATAGAATGAGTTATTAAAGCAATTTGTGCAGTTAACATGTCATGAAAGTGTTCAGTTTCATGTTTTATGAAAATAAAATTGTAGTGAATTGACCCTCCCCTTTACCATGAAATCGGCACAGCAAAGTGGCTCTGTGCGTGACGTAAGAGCCGGGCTTTGCGCTCCACAGCTCTAGCTCGAACGGCGATCTACACGCAAATGTTCATAGAGTGGACGCAGTTCTACTCTCTCAAAACGATTGGATATTGCCTGAATAATCAATATCTGACACACAGTTGTCCTCTCATGTCCTGAAACATATCCTAATGTCAATATTCATGTCATTATTGGCATTGAAAAGTGTCAATCTCCGTAAAATAACTGTTTACAACTAACCATTTTGCCGAATTGTTGTTCATATAAACGGAGATAGTATGAAAAAAATTCTATTATAGCTGTGTTTTAAAACAAAATTACCTAGTAGGATCATGTTCCGAGCTAGAATTGCCTTTGTTATAACAATATTATTATAATATTTCTTATCCATTTCAATATGTCAATAACTGGTATAATTACATAGAATAGTGTATTTATCACTGTTTTGTTTTGGTTTTGTTTCGTTTCGTAAAAGTTTCGTCCATCGAGAAATAAATGCAAGCGCACGATCGTATACCCGGCCGTGCGCGCGAAGGAAATGTAAATCCGCCAGCGCTATCTGCCGTATAGGTAATGCGGCTGCCAATGTTCAGAGAAATCGCGGATGAATCGTAACAACACAGGAGATCGCGAATCCAATTCACTCGACTTTTCAAGCTAAACCATGAAACTAGCCATGATAGATCGACTAAAGTAATAACTATTCTTTGATTTTTTTTTTATTTCATTTGATTCATAATGATTATTAACTGTTTGTTTCCATAATGGAAGTGGTAAATTATCCGTCTGATTTGTCAAAGTGAAACTACATGTTGTAAAAAATCGCCTGCTCCCAAATCTGTGCAGGCCTACTGCACGACACAGTCGTATAGTTTCCCCTTCTTTTTTCACCTTTTTTCACCTTTTTTTGTCAGAAACAATACATTTGCTGGAATATCATGATGAAAATATAAATGAGAAGCAAATTGCAAACAATGTTGTATTATAATTTATTCTTGGTAAGGGAAAAAATAGCACATAAGTTGAAGCTTGTCTTTCCAGCCTGGTATGTTATACATGCTTACTATACCTACAACCGCGGCAGCCGCCTGGGCTTCAAGCCCGGTTCCTACGTCACAGCTAAAGGCCGTTTCGTGTAGCGATTAAGCGAATTTGTCACTTGAAATAGGGGGATGTTTTCACCCTAATTTCGCTTTTACGGAAGCGTTATATTGTTTGAATGTCATTCAAGCTCATTATATGGCTCATAAGCTTTCTGTAGATATGAATATCGTCATATGTAGGGGTTTTCTTTGATTTTCTCCTGTAAAAAAAGTTACAAAATAGGTATTTAAATAGTTATTTCTCTATCTAATCACTATTTCAACAAAGCATCACATGCACAATATTTTATTCAAAATGGTTGAAACCGATGAGTGTTTAGAGAGCGCCCTGTTACGTTTTAACGGCTCTTTTTGAATGATAACATTTTTTTTTTTTTTTTTTTGGGGGGGGGGGGGGGGGCTGGGGGAATGTTTTGTTCTCTCCTATTTTCCCCTTTTTTATGTTTATGCTTTCTTCATGCATGCATATTTCATGCTTTATTTGATGTAAATAGTAAAAGTTAATTGGTACTATTTAGATGTCAATGTAAAATCATATTATATATAATTATGTAAACATGCAAATTATTGTATGTACTGATTTGTTATTGATTGTTATTGTTATTTTGTTATTGTTTGTAAAAAGTAATGGAGAAAATAAATATCTTTGAAAAAAAAAAAAAAAAAAAAAAAAAAAATGAAAGAAGAAAAGATGTAGGCATGTTTTATGTGGATGTGTGTGTGGGTGTCTGTGCACGCGTGTGTATGTGTGTATGTAAGTGCTTGTATAGGTGTTTTTTTTGTGCTTTTTTTTTTTGGTGGGGGGGGGGGGGAATGTTTATTTCTCTCCTATTTTCCCCTTTTTTTATGTTTATGCTTTCTTCATGCATGCATATTTCATGCTTTATTTGATGTAAATAGTACAAGTTAATTGCTACTATTTAGATGTGAATGTAAAATCATATTATATATAATTATGTAAACATGCAAATTATTTTATGTACTGATTTGTTATTGATTGTTATTGTTATTTTGTTATTGTTTGTAAAAAGTAATGGAGAAAATAAATATCTTGGAAAAAAAAAAAATCTTTACTACGTCATTTGTAATGTTGTGTTCCTTTCTAGTTATAACTATTGGTTTGTAATGTATAATGATGCAGGTTTTGGTTACTAAAATACAGTTTCACCAAAACTGTACTCTCCTTACCAGAACTCAACTATCCCTTTAACATTATATATACAATCCATCAGTAGCAACTACCAAAACATTTGTGTTTAAAGAAAAGTAAAATTAATCCAGGTTACAAAATTGTAATTCCTTTGTTTGGTTATGAAGTAGTTACTAATTTCCAGTTACATGTACAAATTTATCCTTACCTAAATTCACCATCTTATATATATATTAAAATAGTTATGTATGTATTGATGTCATGTATTGATATGTAGAAAAGTAAATAATACGAACATAATTATATACATTATATACAAATGTATACCTCCACAATTCGCGTAATGGACTGCAGGGATGTACAAACCTTGACAACATATGCCAAAAAGAATCAATACATTGTGTATTTCTGCGATCCATTATGTCCACTCAAAGATGGGTAAAAGTTCTAAATTTATTTTATACCCGTTCCCTTCGAGATTCTGAAATCTCTGTATAGACTGTGTACATATAACCCACCCGGTTCCCGTAGTCAAGGAGTTGCACAAATATATCTGGCAACGTGTTGCCATATCTGTGTACACAGTTGGAAAGCTCCCAGGGAGATTTTCAAAAGAAGATATTTAAATCATATATATTTTCATAACGAAACTAATTAATGCTTATATTCGTGATACAAAATAATACAACAAGGTTACTGAGATCAACCAAAGCTCTCTTTAAGTTGTGTCGATGCTGACATGTTTTAGGCCACGTAGTTAGGAAACAACAAAATAATATATAAAGACAAACTACAAATCGGAAAAAAAATATTAAACAAATAGTGTTTATATTCATATAGGCATGCGAACAGAGTCGGATAACTATATTCGATATTATCCATATTTAATATTCTAGTCGATTTCGTACCTTTTGATAGGCTATTTAGATACAAATATGTTACATACACGGAATGATTCCATCTGTACAATGACGAATAAGCAAATACACCCAAAACATAAATAAGTTCATTCATAACAAAACAAAGACGTAAATAAATAGATACATAACAAGCTGCTAACAAGCTGATATACATATACATATATACAACACAGGCTTATCAAGATATGCTGTAAGAACTTGCAATTCAATAAAATGGGTTAACCCTTTCCCTAGTTTATGCAATCACCTCCATTTGTTTACATAAATACAAAAACACACAAAATACATAATGCATGATATACAGGCCTAAACACCTACTGTGAGAAATCGCAATTCACTGAACTGCGTTAACCCGTTCCCTAGTGTTTGCAATCTCTATGGAGTTAATACTTGTTCCATCAGAGTCTGGTATGCAATAGGTTAACGTAAATACTCGAATACAACGGGGATGTTTACAAGTGGACAACATAAAACTGCCGTCTCACCAGAGCCACGCTTCTCCTGCGCTCTAGACAATAGCTGGTCACCAGCACTGGAATGTGTCTTTTGTCCAATGAGGATCTGAATGGGAAGATTATCTCACATGTGTCAACAGATATCCTTCCATGAATGCACAGACAATAGCTCGCTGAACAAAAGATTAGGTCGCAAGAGTTCTGCGTTTGCTTTCGACATGTCCAAAACAAGCGTAGCTCTTCCACGACCTCACATCTGCTCAACTTTTCTTCAGGGAGCCATTGTATGTCCATGCATGAGAGGCTATCCTTTCACCCATGTGCGATAATCCTCCCATTCATTCGTCATTTAACAAAAGACATTTTGCAGATACATTCCAGAGATTGTGACCAGCTATTGTCTAGAGCGCAGGAGAAGTGTAGCTCGGTCTGACGGCACCATTAGAGTCGACTAAGTGCCTGTTGATAAATAGTTTAGACACACAAAGACATAGTCTATGCGCAAACTAGTAATGAAATACACGTAATGATTGAAATGCGTACAAATATCCAGGTATGCGATACAAACACACATGACATCGCAATTCAATTAACTGGATTAAGCCGTCCCCTAGATTTTTCTCCGATCCCTATAATATTTAATACAGGTTCCTCCAGAGTCTCGTTTGCAATAGGTTAACATGAATACTGTTTGACAACGGGGATGATTGCGAGTGGTTGATTATTATAGTCGACTTAGTGCCTTATGATAAATAATTTAGACAAACAAATACATCGTCTATACGCAAACTCGAAATCAAATACACGGAATTATGGAAATACGTACATGTACAGTGTGTCCCAGATCAAACAAAACCGGATTTCATGGCATAAGATTTCTGTCATAATGAATAATTTCTTCGATGAGATTATACATGAATGAAATGCTATGTTTCTCTTCTTTCATTTGATGTACTACTTATGGAACATAATTCACGCATGACTGAATTAGAACAATGGAAATTGGTGTTACCAAAATTCCATTTGCACGCAGAAATTGCAGGTTTAGGTGAGCTTTTAGGGTAGTAAACGTACTTATTTTTTAAAAAGGACAAACAGCGCATAACAATTCATATTGTCATCTTTTATATGACACCTCATGATTAAAAAAATAAATGATTTATACCAGAGAACGAGTACAATAAAAACATGATTGATTTTAGCCCAAATGAGTAACTGTCCTGATCTAGCATGTTTTCCATGTTTTCCCTGATCGCCATGTTTGTGTAAATTCACTCATGCATTAAGTTCATTGTCAGCTGCTAAGTCCGGAAAGCTGAGCGACTTCTTACTCAACTATCTACTTATTTGGGAAAAATCGGGCATGTTTTCATTGTACTTGTTCTCTGGCATACATCGTTTATTTTTTTGTGCATGAGGTGTCATATAAAAGATAACAATATGAATTTGTATGCAGTGTTTGTCCTTTTTAAAAGAAGTACGTTTACTACCCTAAAATCTCACCCCCAAAACTCACCCAAACTTGCAATTTCTGCGTGCAAATGGAAACTTGGTAACACCAATTTCCATTGATTTAATTCAGTCAAGCGTGAATTATGTGCCATAAGTTGCACATCAAATGAAAGAAGAGGAACAGAGCTTTCCATACATGTATATCTTATCAAAACAATTACTCATTATGATAATTTCTGCCATGAAATCCGGTTTCGTTTTTTTCTGGGACACTCTGTATAAATAATAACATACATACAAATATCAATATAAATGGCGAGTAGTGTACCATGTGGCAAGATATATTGCAAGAAGCAATACAATAATTTTTTATTTCAGTTCAACAAAGCCTTGCAGGATCACATACCGTATGAGGGGAAACACAATGCAATGTCACGATTAAACATAATGTTTTTGTGAAGACATTAACGTTGGAAAACAAAAAATCAAACAAATGTTTCAGTCCAGATTGTGCCCCAAAGCGCGCGCCCCCCCCCCCCCCCCCCATAGAGTTTGTACAGGCAATCCCCAAATGTGTTGTGTTTATTTAGTTTAAAAACAAACTATCAGAACAACTTTTCAATGATTAAACATTATAGTTCAATGTTTAGGCTTTCATTTGATACCTACATTGTAGCTATATATCTAGTGTTTACAAAGTTATGAACGTTTTAGAAAAAGAATGCTCTTTGAGAGGCATTTTCCCATAGATTTTGTACGGAGCCGCTTCCTGCGCCACACTCTTGCTTCAACCATGTCAACCTTCAAATAGCTCTATCTCCACTTTGAATGTACAAAATAAAGGTAGCATTTTCATAGTTCTTTAAAATGATAAGGTTTTCTGGTTTGGAAAATAATAAAGAAAATGGTAGCACAAAACCCCAAAATGTAACGGCGCCATCCTTTTGATGCGAGTTCATGACGCATGACCAACTTTCAATCATGTTTGTACATTGCCATGATTTCTTTCCTTGAATAAATATAATGGAAATGTTTAGATGAGGGATATCAAACAAATGTACCATGCCGTTTTTTCGAGGCAGCGTTTTAATTTACGGCACTTCTGTAATTTCACCAGTACTTTTTTTTCCCTGAGGGGCTGCGACCCTGAGAAAATAGTTTCAGCTAAAACATCTCAAGGCATGGTTTATTTGTATAATATAGTGTGCACAAGTCTACTGGGCATGTGATACTTTTATGACATTGAATACGTAGTATTACATCATAATGTAACGTAATCGTAACATAGTTACATCGCGATACACTATTGCATGACATGGACTTCATAAGCACAACAGTACTGTACGGTGTTCTCTTCCCGTTACCTAACGACTTTCGGAGACCACCGTAGACATGGTAGAGCTGATGAGATAATGCACTGGACACATCGATGGAAGAGATGCTGCCTATACTGAGCACGATGCGTCTGGTATAGGCCACGGTGAGGCTCGGTTCATTGGTAAGGGATGTGGAATTCATGGTGTCTGAATGGAGTCGAGTTCTAAGGAAATAAGACAATATTTTAAACTATTGCCATGAGTGGGCTATATACTTGGCATATACTGAGCAAAGAAAATTGGGACTTATTATGCCCTCTTTCATAATTCCCGGATTGGCATCTAAATTCAGTCTCCTTCATAACAAACAAAGAAAGAAACATAATCAATGTTACTCTTTACTTTATAATTATCGGGCGTCTGCAATTTCGTTATCATTCGAACATCACATTTGTTATTGTGTTCGTATTTTCCATACATACAGACATTGCTTATTACCCCTATTTCTACTACTGACTCACTTTTACAACAGTACACAGTACGCGTGGCGTAGAGTGGGCTGAGTGATATGGGAGGGTGGGGTGGGGGGGGGGGGGGGGGGGGTGTCCCGCCAAAGCCAAATTTAGGGAGAGCACAAACGATTTGCTTTTTATTTTATTTACTTATTTTATTTTACCATTGTATGTTTTCATAATATATGATTGCGTGTCTGGTTGCACAATATCAGGAAGGCTACGAAGCATGTTCAGCATCAATAACAAACACATACATAGTGTAATGTAGATGTGATGATATCCAACCTTGGAAATATATAGTACCAAACATATAGATCTAGTAACACATGATTGCCACAATATACTAATCATACATGTCTCATCGAAAACAACAACATTATGATTATACTACTAGCAATAAGTCATAGGCTATGATCAATACGAAAACTTGCATCTAATTCGAGGAGCAATACATGAACCGCATGTCCTCATGTGTACATTGTGAAATTTCTCGGAAAAAATGTTCCATAATAAATCATGCAGAGGTTAAGCTCTTCTAGCACATGATCATGATGATTTGAATTGATATTACATCTCATAAGAACATGTGTACAGAAGGGTATAATTATAACGAACAATATAAGTTTTAGTTCATCTTTTCATGAATGACAACATTTACATTTCAACATTTGTTTAACCTGCTTTTGCAAGATATTGGAATTCCGATATTGTACACCAGGTTCCAATACACAATGTGTGAAGTTGTCTAAATAATTGTTAATGAAATACCACCGTAACATGACGCACCAATGATAGCGATAAATGATGTATTTGATCACAAAAAATGAATATATTTTCGAATATTCCTGTTTTCGTTTTCTATCTCGTTACAATTCATTGCATACGGAATCATCAAACGTGACTAATGTAATAACAAATCAAATATTATATTTTTGCGGAATGCGGTATCTGAATAATAGTTTGCATTCAAATGAACACTCACCACCGCGTACACCTGTATAGCGCCCCGTGGCTGATGGAGGTGTCTCAGGTGTGTGACCAGTCGGCCGTCTTTTGCTACATCACACAGCCAGATGCTGTAACATGAACAAACAGTGCGCACATTGTCAGTATCATACAAATAATTATGCACTTATGTCTTCTGCGTGATCAATAACCGTCTTTGTGATTTTTGTCATTGGAACATAAATAAATGGGTCGTCATTTATCAAGTATTATTTGAAGGATTGCATCGAATAAATATTCACAAGTATAGCTAAATTGATACAAGGGAATGCTGTTGTTTCTATGTTCATGAACATGATGTAGGCCACTTGTCAATGAGTTGGTATGTACACATATAAAACAATACCAAATCAAATTTTACATATCTACTCTGCGTACAACCAATTGAAAGCATGATATTATGCTAAATTAGCATACGACTTCAATATTGATGAATTGTATTGCTTACTCAGGAGAAGATTCATAAGTACATGTTTTCCGCCACTTGTTTTCTAAAAAGCAGATACTGTATATGCAACTCAGTCATGGTATGTGTGTATGTAATGGTATGTCCTTATTATACTGTGTTGTTGGAATAAGAATGACGATTACAATAAATGAGCAGTTGGTTTAGAGCTTGAAATTAAATCGATTTGTTATGCTTGAAAGTAGAACAAATAAATTAAATGTCCATCTGATCTGTATATAAATATGTATATTATACGCCCCTTATCAACCTCTAAACAATTATACAGAGCATAGTCCTATACTAGCAAATGTCTGTCTTATTTTTTTTGTTCATCTTTATTTAAACAGGCTTATCTTGTGAGTGCATGGATGTCTAAACAAGGGCCCCCGCATCAAATAAATCACATGTATACTGTACAGTAATATTGACAAATTACATTCAACACAGCAAGATAAACAAATCGTGAAACGAATCTAAACACAGGCACATACAAGCAGTATCAACAATTATAAGTTTAAATATAGCCGGCATAAATAGTGTAAACACGGTTAGTTGTTTTGGTAAAATAATTATTTAATTCAAAACATCCGATTCAGAGTGTGCTTATAAATGTGTACAGTTCGCTGTACACCATACTAAGAACTAGGTCAAGTTCACATGTAAGACACATTGCTTGCATGCCATTGATGGTAAATGTACCGATGCCGATGGCGTTACGATTCGTACGCTACTTCTCATTTGCATCGTGTAATGTGTATTACACAAACAATGCACAATGATTTCTCACATACATGTTCAGTTTGCCAAATTGCACGGCGTATGATAATCATACCTATGAAACTATAATTATAAGTGTATTATGGAATATTATAATTGCTTTCTATCCAGTTTGGTATTGTTTGTGCCTGTTTAAGGGGAAGGTATTCTCTCTATGGATACGACAAAAAAAAGTTATAATTATTGCAAGAGAACACATTTTTGCAAAAGACATTTAATAAGTAAAACATAATTGTTACAATAGAAGTGGAGTAACTATGCACCTTTTTCAACCCGGGCTTTTTTGTTGTATCTCTCCATTATACGCTGTCCTTTCCTTATCTATTATTCATTTATTGTGATCTAAAACACATGGACAATACTGGTTCATGAAGATTCAACATTTTGCAAAATACCATCCGACCTATCAACAAAACAATATGAACATTATTAATATAAACAAAGCCGTCATTATCAATATTTGCACTACAAAACAAAACAGACCGTGAACACTCACACTATTTTCCGCATAGTGCTGATAGACCTGCACGCCTCCACCAAGCTGACGAGGCCCTCCTCATCGATGATCAGCCTCATCAGATTTAACTCATGCAGTCTGGTGGTCTTGTCTCGCACCGCCTCACTCAGCCTTGACATGCACGCGGCTGATATTGTGTGGTCATCATTCATCCAGTCACCATTCAGCGTGATGTGCGTCAACTCCCCTCCTCCGCCCCGTGTGAGCTTGAGACCGGCCACTATCTGGTCGAAGTCTGCGTCACGGGTCATGACAGTGAGCGTGTTCAAACCAGACAGCGACTCGATCAGGCCGCTGTAGCTATCTGATGTGTTGCGCTTAGCATCCAGTTCCCGGACGGACGGGAGGGGAGGGGGGCTGGGAGGGAGAGTGAGTGATGACCAGCGGATGTCAAGACAGGTGAGTGAGGTGAAAGATTGAAGGCACGACCACAACCTCAGGGACATGGGTTCGTCTAGCTCGGTGTCATAGATATTGATCATGTTTATCTAAATGGAAATAAAAGGAGGAACACAAAAAAGGTAGAACTAATACAATTTTTTTTTTTAATTCACGATAAATAGTTTGTATTCATACAATTTTGTAAGCATGAAAACATGAGATGTATTATTTTATAACACAAAATACGAAATTAATTTGCCGGGTTCGTATGACAAGGCTCTATCAATCAGATTGTGATCGATGTAATTATCACAGGGCATGTACCCCGAATACTGGGTATGTGAATAAAACACGTAATGGGATAAAAGGATAGCATTATATTACATCCGTAGTGGGTGATATCAGCGAAAAAATGGTTGCACCCCCCCCCCCCCCCCCAGATACATTTGTTTTTCCCCGCATCCCCCCCCCCCCCCCCCCACCATTCAATTAGAATGCTCACGCTACACCACTGTACATCAATAGTTGCCCAGTTAATAGCACGTTAGGTGTACTTGCCTGACTGGATCTTTGGGATCCCCGAAAGCAGGCGATTTCACTTTGCAGTATCTATTACAATATTATATATATTATGCACACTGTGGCGTAGCGTAGATTCTTTACTCCAAGGGGCACTACATTTGAATTAAATACGTGTATACATTTCCTCATTGTCCATTCATTGTTCTTGTGTATTTGTTACAGTATCGTGTCTGCCATACGTCTTTGGAGACAAGACCTATCCTTCGGAAAAAAATTGCTCCCAACAATTAGGCAAAACGACAACAAAAAAGACAAACAAATATAAACATTATAAACAAACCCACAGAGAGTGCTCACAATCAGTCCGACGACGCAACACCACTTCCCGCAGCGAAATGTATGTTTGTATTCACTCACAATCTTGTCACACGGCTTTGTTTGTAGTTGCTGTTGTTGATATATTTGTGTGTACCGTATAATGTTTGTCACTCCCTACTGATATCATAATGCTGTCACTCAGTGAATTAGCAATATGATTTCATCTGATAACTAAACAAATTGGGTCTTCAATTTGTTAGATGACCTACATAACGACATGTTCATTTGCCTGAAATTATTAAAATGTTTTCGTTGAAGGGATAGCACAGTTTTGATCAAACATACTGTAAATAGTAAATACAAGTAAACATAAAAAAAAAACAGCCGTTAACACGAGATGGCGCCATCTAATAACACATTGGTTTCAACAGTTTGTTTAAATTTGTTTAAAATGTGAATGCGATGTTTTGTTAAAATAATCATTCATTAGAGAGATCATCAACAACTGTTAAAACAAACATCATCGAATAAATCGGATGATATTATTGATATTTCAGCTGTTTTCCAACTGATTTTGATGCAATAAGGTTCGTTTCATCTTTAAAATCACATGATCTTTAAAGTATTTTACTTAGTTTGTATTACCTCACATATTAAATATTTCTCAAAGCACACTCTAAACCCAAACTCAACTATGTCTGTACATGATTTTGCCGAATCCATATTGTCTTTTTCTGCAATCATTACTTTTGGACAGACAATGTGTGGCAGTTTCAAACCCGTAGCTTTGCCCCTGCAGTCACATTCATTATTAATTGGCTATTATAAGCGGATATTTGGTCGGACAAGATGTTGTCATGATAATAATGACGGGCGGAAATTTGTTTGTCGACAATTTAGTTGTGGTGCAATTGTCGTAATTTTCACAGCATTTTGCCATAAAATAACTCATTGAAGTATGCCATTTCAGGATTATGCAAATGTGACTATTATATGTACAGGGTAAGAAGGTTAGGGGGCGCCAGCCGATACAAACATACCCGTGTTTAACCCTAATAACCCTTACTTCTTTAGTAGTCCATTCAATCAAAAAGTTTAGAAAAATATGTTTCCAGAAACAAATATATAATTGGAAAACGCATCACCATTCTAAAGCATGCGTTCATTGGTCTGCATTTATGAAGACTACTTTTGTCCAGAGCGAACGGATCGTCCGTGATTGTATTGTCTCCAAACGTACATGTGAATAGAACTGGCGCACTTTCAAATGTTTGGCGCGTATGGAACCATGAAATAATAACGGTTCTGTAAGTGGTGGTTATGAATTACAAAACCCTTTGCAAAATGTTGGTATCTATTTGATATCACAAAACGGTACTAAAACATACAATTATGTGTTGTTCTTTCCCTGGTGGTTCCCCTTTTCATGCTCATGGTGTATTATCATGATAAAAATGACATTTCATAATAGACAAAGTCATATTTAGATGTAGAGACAAATATTCGGAAAATTAATACATGACTTTCACAAAGCCCCCCCCCCCACCCCAACAAAAACAAAACAAAACAAAAGAAAACAGATGGTAAAGTAATATATGTCATAGTCAGATTACTAGATTTTCCTCTATGATAATCGTTATGATGATGTCCTGAAAACAAACTGCAAACTTCCACCCGAATATTGTGATAGTGCTGGCGTTCGTCTTTTTCTTGATAATCCACATATTCCGGAAACAAAGTAAACAATAGCGATAATTGCTCTGTGTCAAAATTATACAAGATCAAAATAATATCCGGTAATAAAAACAGCAGATATTGATAACTTATTTGTGTCCGTGAAATTTTAGCGGAGCCCATCTTATTTTCCACACGAAGTCGACGTTTGATTGTGTTATGAGGGATAGTAATATTCAGGGGCTGTTTCACTAAAAAGCTAAAAACCGATCTTAAAATCAAATTTAGTGTTCAGTGAAACACCACATACGGGACAAACTTAGGTTTAGTAACTAAAACTACGAAGTTTTCATCACGGCTGAATAGTCTTCATTTATTGAAGCTTCAATTGTAAAAAATCGTTTCAACGGTTACAGGTTATTTTTTCATTTTAAACAAAAAGCGGCCGGTAACAAAAGAAGGCGCCTATTACACTTGAGAAAATGTCAACCATTTTGTTATACAGAATTGGAATAAGATTGTTGGTTAAAATTATTATTCAATAGCGTAATGATCATAATTATGTTGAAGCCACTATGGTACTCTTTAAAAATGTAAAGGATATGTTTTGATTACATTATCGACTTAATATTGTCCCCGCATTTTATTAAAAACGTAACTATGTAGGGATACTTCACCTTTTCCGAACCGATTTTAATCATTTATTATGTATTTATAATTATGTGCTTCATGAACTTCATGTCCTTCTGGTTTGCGTTACCTCATAACAAAATGTTACTGAAACGCCCTCTAAAACAAACAGTATCTTATACTTTCTCACTTGATTCACATACGACAAATAAACAAGGTTTGAGTCTTGTTTTAACAAATAAAACATACACATATTGTTATTCATATTGCTAACGTAGATAATTATCTATCCAAACTATTGTTTTAATATCATTCATGAGAACTCATCACGCGAAAATTATTTATCTTTTTCATCGCTTTCTAGTAATAAGCTGTTATAATGATCCATTAACTTGATAATATTTGTCCAAAAATGAGACATGATTCATATACCATTATTAGTATAATGTTCTTACCATGCTATGTGATGTTTTAATAGAAAGAGAACAATAATTATGTACCTAGTGAAAAGAAAAATGATATTGATGCCAGATTTTATCCCAGATCATGTGTGTGAAGCAGACGGATTCGAATACTACGAAAGATCAAAGTATCTGTATTCAGATACTTTTGATTACTATCGAACGCTTTTCATTTCACCCGTATATTACTTTGTCCATAATAAGGGCGACTATTGACAATGTTAATCGTATGTGTTTATACTGCTTCCGGTTGAAAAACAGCAAAGTTCAAGGGTAAACCAAAACCTACAACATGTCTATGTGATTTTGTGTGAATTTGACAAAGTTAGTGCATGATGTGCATCACCTTGACTGGCTGGATGTATGTATGTAACGTGTGCTTGATAATCCATATACCCGACATCATAAAGCGTGAATAGAGTTTATTTGTATGTGTGGAGGGGGTCATTGCGATCGGAAATGTGTGTGTTTACTTTACGCAAATACCAGCAATTGTATGTCATGATAGCTATGGAATCACAAACAAAGGTAAGGGGACATAATCACCTCCACTTTCAAATGTGTATTTTTCTTGTATTTGGGTTTTGTTTTTGTTTGTTTTGTGTTGGGGGGGGGGGGGGGGGTGCGGTTATGTCCTCTATTGACGCCCATGTGCCCCGCATCAACAAATATGATCTCATTATTATCATCTCAATCGATTTTAATATGACACTATACGTGTTATGTTCTCTTTCTCACGATTAAGAACATGCGAGTTATATTATTCTCACTTCTTGCTTTATGTTATCTGGTAGTCTTTCCAGTCCTCTGATTGTGTTGGAATGGGCTCTTGCAACTTGAAGGCCGGTTGCAGTGAAATATGAATGTAGTATCACAGCCAATCCTCCTATGTCAGGGGCATGTTCGTGGTTGGCAGAAGGTAATTCGCTCAAGAATTCGAGAAGAAGGCGGTGGTCATCCCATGATTCATATACCCCATGGGGCCAGTCCAGCGATACGATGTGTTGCATAATGGGAAGTACAGCATGACCTGAAGAGCCGACAGCAAATCGCAGTACGTTTTCAACCTGCACAACCTTATCTCTACTTCTAATTGAGCGCAGTGCTGAGTTTTTATGTCCCTGAACTAATTTACCGAAATAAATTCCCGCACAATATTCTTGCAATAATTTGTGCATAAATTCGATCGAAGATTGTGATAAATCCAACGTTTCGACTGACTCATTTATGCTTGGATTTTTAATCAAAATTCCCAAATTAATCGCGAATTGCATTTCTGTTTGACATTCTTCAAATTCCCTCGAGCCAAAAAGGATAACTTGAGAGTCAGAGTCAGAGTCATAGCCATTAACCAGGCTTCTCAGTTCAACTTTCCCTATTGCATGCAGAGACTTCGCACAGTCTGCTTCAAAAATGTTTGTATCTATTCGGTCAGATGGAGCTTTTTTAGCTAGTGCATGGTGACAAAGGTATTTGATCAAACCCGTCATAACGGTTGTTAGTGTAAGGGTCCCCTTTAGTAAACCAGTTTGCCACAAAGTACATATGACCATGCAAAAGAAAGGAATCTTAATCAAGAATTCAATATTGAAATTTTGTATATGTTTTTTGAATTCGTAGGCTTTAGCTTGATCGGGATGAAAGAAAAGTTTGATGTAGTTGTCTGAGTCTTCCGGGGAAAACCCTTCAATCTCCATCACGGCGAAGCTCTTGGGAATATCTGTGTCATTGAATTCGTCTTTCCTATTGGGACGACTTGTGACAAGTGCCCGGCACTCCGCTAGAAAATCACCCCTGATCAGCTGAATTAGGCTGGACTTATGAAGCAAGATACTGCCATTAAACTCGTCATATCCGTCAACAAGAACAAGACACTTGTCTGCATTCTCCTCTACCAGGTGCTCAATATCATCTGGTGTGACATTATCATGTTTCGGAAGAGTTCTTAGAAGTTGCGTTTTGATAGCTTGTCCAAGCGACGTGTGCTTGTCCATTTGTCTACATTTCAAGGCAAACAGCAGAGATACGTTACCGAGGGGAGAGTCCGTTGCCCCTATAGCCCAGTCGTGTGATAGTTTGTCAACTGTTGTGGTTTTACCGTGACCAGCCGGACCAACGAGGAGTATACGGCATGGCAGCTCACCGTTGACCTTTGTTTTGAAGATGCCGTTTATCGAGTCTTGTATGTGTACTTTCTTCGGTTCATCGATACCTCGCGACCCTTTGTCCATAGTGTGCAGTGTTATTGTAGTATGCTGATCTGCAAAGGTAGTGGCAGCACGCTTGTCCCATGGCTTCAGCTGGATCTTCTTATTCTTGTACTGGTCGATGAGAACTTTCCTGCAGGTCTCCATGTCGAGTCCTCGTGTGGCTCCTTCAGACTTCATTCCTGACACAACAATGAACAAGTCGAAATGCCCTGTTAATCGCAAAGAATCTGCAAAACAATATTGTCTTTGATGTAGTTTATACTTATTAGTGTTGCGTCCTTGCAGAATGAGTTGCAATGCATTGTGAAGTTATTACAAGTCAGACACTATGCATAATTTAACCAATCAGATTTGAGCACTTAGTCTTATGACTGGACTTGCAATTAATTGAAATTACCAATCGATAGCGACTCTTTCTGCAACGGGGCCCTGTCAGAGTATTGCTTGCTGCTTATGTGGTATTTATTGTTTTCCAAGGGATGGCGGGGGATTCTAGATCAGTAAAGCCCTGGTCACAACCCACCGTGCGTGTTTTTAGTCCGTACGTTTTTTGGGGAGGCCACGGCCGTTACGTTTTTCTGAAAACGTGGGGAGGGAGTGGCAAGAGTAGGGAGGGAGTACCGTCAACGCACGGTGTAAGTGCGTGGCCCGCACGCCACGCCTGGCCGTGAGCGGTTGCGTGCATCGTACGTTGCGCACGTGGTAAGTGCGTTGTACGTGCTTACAACGTGCTTACAACGTGCTTACAACGTACAGTCTCCGTGCGGTTGCCACGTTATCGTACGGAGGCCGTACTTACACGTGCTGCTGACATACGGTGTCCTTACTCACTAAGTGCGTGCAAGTGCGAACAACCTTTTCTGCTCATATTATACTGCAGAAATCAGTGCGCACAACGTGCGTTGTAAGTGCGGAGCACGTGCTTACTCGGTACGGTCCACGTGAGTTCTGCGTGCTCATTGGACAGTTGAACTGGGGAAGTGCCGAGTAAGCACGGACCACGCACTTATCACGTGCGCAGCACGCACGTGCGCTCATTGGCTGTAGAACGCAGCGAAAACGCAGCGAACGCAGCGAAAGTTCCTCGTGCTCTAAAAGTGCTACGTCGTGTCTGCGTGCTCCCAAATCCGTACTGAGTCGGTACTGAGTCGGTACTCACCACGTACGGATACCCAAAATTTGCCCACGTTTTTGCAAGTAGACAGCACGCACTTGCAAGTACGGCGGGCTGTGACCACCACTTAAGATACGCCTTATTCATATGCCAACAAAGGTCAGGGTACAATAATGTTGATTTATTACCAGACTTTGCTATTTTCTTCGAATAAACGAGCAATTGTAAAAGCTTGAAAGTGCACGTCAAGTTTGCAAGATTATAGCCTTTTATGCTTCATGTTTGTTATATTTATTTGAGCCAAAAAAAACCCATCAAACGTTGGTAGTAAGATTGTAACAAATACACAAAATTAATACATTTCAATAGTAAGGCTTCGTTGGACTGGATTATATGAACCTTAATTATTGGACAAGATCAATCTATTTACCATAATTATTATCACCGATCAGAGCAATTAGATCCGTACCAGTTAAATATGAATTATGTTATTCAGATCCTAGTCTAGTATTAGATGTGTAGTTGTTACATTTGTTTAGAGACCACGAAATTGATATTTTTAAAACGACAAATGTGACCTTACACCACAAAACGACCGTTATGTGGCTGTGGTAGTTCCTCTTTTATTAGCTAAAATAGTCAAATTTTTTTAAAATTTGAGATTTAAGATTTTGGTATTTCCTGAATGAGCATATCTTAATCTAGCTTCTGTAACATTTTGAGCGTCGGAAATCAGGTTTAAATATTTTTTTTTTCATCCGATAAATGTGATTTTATTACAGCGCTTTAATGGAAACTGATCTTTTAAATGCCCGTTTCTCCCTTATTTTAAAAATGCTTCAGCCATTTTCCAAATCTTTGGTGTTCATTTTGAGTGGGTTTGCTTATTCCAAATATAACGAATGATATACCATTTTAAAGGTAATGACTTCTATTTCAATGTTTTATGAAAAACAGCAAAATCAGTTTTCCCGACTTATTGGTCGTTTTGTGGTGTAAGGTCACAAATCATATTGGACTCGAAAAGGCATTGCATTGGTGGATATAAACACATAACATTGGTGCGACCATGCGCTATGAAACTTTGTATAACCCTCGCACCTAATCATCGAAGATGGCTTAGGGATTCTGCAAATGTACGTACTAGTTATAATACCTTGAAGATAAATGGTAGCCAAGCTTTCAGTCAGATTATCCAATCCCGTTCTGGCCAAGATACACCGAAGTTCCCGTGCCTGTTCAGGACCAGTGCCATGCTTCGTCTTCCACGCCATGAGAACCTCCGTCGCTGCCTTGGTGGTGTCCTTCAGATGCTTGTCCAACGCGTTGTTGACCTCCGTGTAGGAAAACCCGAGTGCGACGCCAAGAATATGAAGCTTGTCATGTGGCACTTGGCTGGCTAGGTTCAGGATGACCTTGTCGGAAAGGATCTCTGTAGATGCCGAAGCCCTGTGATGATCGAATGAATAAACGTGATAAACAACAAGTGGAAACAAACAGTTTAGATCAGCTTCGCTATTGTTAATGACGCCATGGTGACAAACAATAAAAAAAAAACACAAGCCCTATGTCAATACATATTCAACAATACTGATCAATATAGATATATTCGGCTACTTCCCCCGAAACTGATATTGGGCTTTAAGCACCATTCTTTGCCCCCCCCCCCCCCCCCCGAAGTCAAAAACTGCTTTAAGCGCGCCTGACGCACACAGTAAAATAATCGAAATGCAAAACCTGAAAATATCATGATTATTACTATTACTATCTGTAGCAGCATGCATGCAGCCGCGACAACTAGAGTACGATTAATCCCCATTCCCAAGTCCACACTACTCTTAATCTGAAATCAAATTTGTTCTACGTCGTATTTTTTTAATTTTCGGATTAACAAACCCCATATTATTTTCTGAGTAACGAACCATATTTCATTTTCGGACTAACGAACCTTCGGAATAAAGAACCATCGGACTAGCGAACGTTCGAAATAACGATCCCGATTTGAACAAAATTTGAAAGCACGATTAGAAAAATTCATCATTTATTTTAAAGGAGATTTGTAGACAATAGCTCACATGAAAAGAGTTAAAATTGACTTGCACTGAAAGGAGGAGGAGAAGATGGTACACTAGGGAGGCTCTAGAACCGTTGACGCCTTCCCCTACCCATCCCCCTTAACACAAGATATGTATATCAATGAATGAATGCAAACATACATTCAAACCAAAACAAATTTTACTTTTGTAAAAGAAGACCATACCAGAAATCAGCATCAAATCCCTTGGTCTTGGTCTTGCTCTTTGGACCAGGGTTGGTTTCTATATCCCCTGACCTCAACAGGTTCAGTATGGAGATGCATAGTTTCCGAAGACGATTCCATTGGTCCCTTATCAGGCGCACGGAGGATGCATAATAAGAATTCGGAAAGTCAGCTTCCTGCTATAGAAAGATGGGAAACAAAGAACACACTGATGTTTGGGTATAAATTAAATATAAATGTGATATGTCAATACATTATTAATTGGTGGTGATATTCAAAACAAAAAATGCTGCTCATACGGAAAGTTAAGATAAAGCAAATCCATGCACTTGTTCGTTTCAGGTTTAAACAAAAATGGGGATTGTAATTATGTTCTGTAAATTAGCAATGTTTGTAACAATGTTAGCATTAATATATTTGCCAATTTGGGGCCGATTTTATTCGAAAGTGGTATTAAATCATTGCTTGATAAGAGGCCTTGATCGTGGTTTGGAAATCAAAATTGTGATTTTTAAGGACAAGTGCAGGGCATTGCTTTATCATGTCACACTTAAAAATATCCTAGTATGGATTGTCAAGATTTCATAGATCACTCTTGAAGGCATGTCTAAAGTTACCTGGCTGAAAGTAGATGACACCGACAAGTTGTCGTATGATGCATACATTGACTGGACTATCAAGCGATTATAGTTTAGGCTTGATGGTGTGTCTGGAGGTAGCAAGCTGGAGGTAGGTGATATACAAGAGGTGACACGTAATGCAGACATTTGCTGGATCGTCAAGACCGGAGAGTTGAATACTGCAGTTCTTACAACCGAACGTGCATCGAATGGCGCGACAGTTCCATGTAGACTTGGCACCACCACCTCACTTGTTCTAAGCAAACATGATACTGTGAGACATGCTAGTAGGATAAATGCCAGTCCGTTGTCTGACGACATTGATTCATGGCTCCCTTTTGTGGGGGAATTGTCTTTGGAAACATTTGCACTGGATCGTTTCGTCATATTTTCTTTTGTCATTGAATGTTTCCTTTGTGTACACCTGTTATTGTCATCGCCGGAACTTCGAGGTAGGAATCTGCCGATTCTAATCCTCCACTCACACAAAGAGACAGGCATGGTGGTAACGACGTCACATCAAACGGCCTCGGTGTAAAGATCCTCTCCTCTCACCTGGCTCACCTTCAGTGTTCCTAAAAGGCAGAATAGTGTGAAATGAATACAGATTCATAGATTATTGCATCCAATTATTTCCGTTTTTGTTTGCCGTTTTGTTTTTATTCTCATTTTAGTTTAAAGGGGGGGGGGGGGGGGGAAACGTAAGAGCATAATATACAATAAACTTACATTGTGAAAGGCACTTTTTCTATAAAGTTTATTAGTGTTTTTGTGTTGGTTATTTGTGTAGTATGTGATAGATTAGCAAAATATACGTATTTTTCCGTCAGATAAATTAGTATTGATATATTTGTATTCGTAACTCATCACTCAAATGCATATGTGTGTATTGTGTGGTGTACACATGCGAGCTTGGTACTCAGCGAGTTAAATGAGCCACTATATACTGTGTAAACCAGCAAATATTATACATACATTTGTATTTAAATATTCGTATTCAAAATGTACAATCTTAACTAGTGCGAACAAACATTCGCGGGTCTGTAGGAACGTCTAAGTCCTGGTGTCCTTTCAATTCTAAACAAATGTAATTGCGAAAATAAAAAATACCTTTTGTCTACTTTGGGTATAAATATTTTGATCTAGTTCGTGTTTCATGAATCTTGATTAATCTGACTGGTTCTATGTCAGTGGATGACGTTATGTTGCTCTCGGTGAATTGTGTTATGTTTTTTTTTATTTTTTATTGAAATACTAACGCATATAGTTGTGTTATTTTCATCTGCAATCATAAGGACTGTTGTATGTTTACAGGAAAATTTTTGATAACAAGTTTAACAAAAAAAACTAATGTTGTTGTTTGGTCGCTTACAAATGAAAATGGGGTGCCTGGCTGATTGCCAGATACTGAAAGCCAGACTTTTTGCAAAATAAATGCTTTATGTAAAACAAGATCATCTTGTATTAGTCCCACGTTTATTTCCCACGTAGCCAGCCTTTAGAAAATCACCGATGCAAGAGGATAATCGTGATTTTTCTCTCCATGCCAGACAACAGTTTGTTTTCATCATTTTGGCATGATTGATATTTATGTAGGCGCATATATCTACAATTTGTGTGATCTTGTGTGGGCGTTTTCTATAATTATACTTGTCTCTAGATTAATCGAGTTGGTTTAGATATGATTTGTTCCCTACTTCTATTATTTAGTTGAAAACATGTTGGTAAGAAGAAGGAACTTCTGTCCCTATTCATGTTTTATATACAGTACATTCCTTTAAATCGTATGAAAATTGAAAATGAACAAGAAGGATAATTTACAACAATAAGGATCTAAAGTGCATATTTAAAGGGACTTAGTAACATTGTCCAAATCCTCAAAATGCAATTAAAAGTCTAGCGGTTCATTCATACCTTGTTGTATTCTTATTAACAGAAAAGGCATGGGACAGGTTTCGGTTTTTCAAATGTCCCTTTCGTTAAAACGATATTGATGATTGAAGTGTTCAGATGTCAAGATATCCAATGGATCACCAGAACCGTGTACAACAAGAGGGCAATGAGTTAGTAAATGTCATTTTGCATATTGCTCATTACTCAGCCATGTCACTGTTTGCACATGTTAACCAAGTTACTAGATCCCTTTAATGGTTATACTCGGATATAGCCGGTAGATTAATTCAGTGTAACTCTGTATATCAATGACACAATTTAAGTGCACAATGACAACAAGAGCATACACTTTTACAGACGGAACATATTTTGATAGATCGAAATCGAGGAAAATAAACAAAACATTTCATTTGTTTTCATTATACTAAAATATCTTTACACTTGTCTCTGCTCTACATATGTATTGTTTAAACACAACATCACATTCACATTTTGTTATAACTGTTTTTAATAAATAAACTAGCTGTTCATGCCATAACATCATAGTTGCATTATAACTATGAGTTCTTAGTGATAACGTACACTTTTTAAATATTCAATGTCAGTTTCGCTAACACCATGTGGTCTCTTTGTCTGGATATAGAGGCATGCACAAGAGGTTCGTACTGGTTGGCAACAGTTACAGTGGTATGATTGTATAATGTATGTGTATTGTATGAACATGTTTTGTTTTCGTTTAGGGATGTAACATGGATGAGTAATTAGCCCAAATGATAATCATATTCACTTACTAATTGCACTGACTTTGAATCCAGTTATGAATATCCAATGGAAAGTTACAAATCCGAACACTTCGATCTTAAATACCTTTATAACGAAACAGAAAGGTTTTACTATGAGGCTTTTTCAATTCGGTCACATATCTTGTGGATGTACATGCGTTCATATATTATTGTGTTGGTTGGTCGCTGTATGTAGATAGTTAATCTGCCCCCTGTTAATTTTGTAATCGAATTAGCGCATTCAATAAGTTTTGCTTGTTTGGTACATGTATTATTTGTTTTTGTTTTCATTATTACTATCCCACAACGTTCTCTTATACAAAACCATTTATGCATGTTGATTGATTGTAATAGCATATCTCTAACCTGCCATATCTGATCAGTTGTGCTAAATTCACGCCCATGCTTTCTCTCCCGGGAACTGCTCCATTCGGTTTTGCATGACATTGCGTATAAGTGGGATATTCGCAATATAGTTTCTAGCTGATTTGATTAGTTAAAGGGGACCACCAGGCAAATAATAACACAGTATTATAATATGTTTTGGTAACGTGTTGTGATATCAAATAATATACCAAACATTTTGCAAAGTTGTATGTAATTCATAAACAAAGCTATTAATTTCCACCACTTTCGGAACCACTTCCTAGTTCCATACAGGCAAAACATTTCGAGTGCGCCAATGCTACTCACGCGTACGCTTGTAGGCAATATAAACCCCGGCGATACGTTCGCTACGGACGCATTAGTCTACCCAAATCAGACCGCATGCACGCATGCAGTATTTCACAAAAAAAAAACACTCATATATCATGCGCACATGTCAAAATAGGCAACGAATATCGTTATATGTTATAAATATCTTCCACGTGTCACCCACGAGAAAACCAGTTACGGATGCCGGGTACCAATTCGGGAAGTATACCTACACGAAGAGACATGACAAGTGCGAATGCAACCAACTGCTCGGGGTAGAGTTGATAATGCACACATATATAACCAGTAACGATATTCTTGAAGTGCATTCTCCACAAACCCCATCCACGAACACGTGATGTCACGGGTGATCTAAGACACAACTTTGATTTAAAGTAGCCCGTTTTTATTAAGAACGACACATATTACCTAGTTTCTTCCCCCCCCCCCCCCCCCCCTCCCCTCCGGTCAACTATACTTATCATATTGTTTGCTTTTGTCGTTGCAAAAAGGGAAACAAAAAATGTACCGTGAGCCAAATATTAAATTATAACATATTTGTCAGAATTATAACCCTAGATGTATACGCCCATCGCCCACAGGCGTGGATTCCCAGGTCGCCCGCTTAAAAAAAAATAATTAGTGCCTCTGAGTTCCAAAACAGGTTGTTGTTGTTGTTGTTAGTTTAAGTTTATCGGCGTTCTGCATTAAATTTGAATATTTACGCACATCCTTTTTTTTCCTTTCTTCTATTGGCTTGTTTTGTGTGTCAACTCAAAAATAATTGCTCCTTTCAAATTATATATAACATGTATCTTTTGATATATACATTTCTTAATTTTTCCTCATTAAACAAAACAAAAGTAATTTTGTTAGATAATACAAATTTGGGGAATCGATCACTGTTCTTTGCCCGCTTTCAAGATATCCTCTGGCCAATCCGGCTCAGTACGTCGAGCAGACTTCTCAGCTTTATTAACCTAGGCCCCTGCGATTTACAGGCAAGGCAGTTCAATGCAATATTTGTTTTCTTCTCAGACTGAAATACCAATATATATGATAAAATATCTAATTTCATATAATATAACAAATAATACAATATTGGAGTAAAGCAAACAGATTGGCCTTTCAAAGGCTTCATACA
>JBAMJV010008228.1:0-62500 GCA_037951105.1 Echinarachnius parma
GCAGTAACAGTTCAGATGATTTGAAGAACACTCAAAACCCACCCAGAAAATAATCTTTATCATTACCTATGTTCTATCCATTATTTCTTGTCTTTCTCTCAGGTGTTCAAGAAGCTGCATCTGGGAACAGTGGCCTTTGGCAGTGACTGTCTAGACGACCTCAAAACGCACCTGCTGTCTGCATACTCACAGACCAACCACAACGGGGGCACCACCCCGGCCAGGAAGTCGGCCGTCAGACGCACGGTGGTCACCAAGGTGTTTGAGTCGGTGCGAGCTCTGGCGCTGTGCCACAATGTGACACCGATGCAAGAAGACGCCGATGATGCGGACATGGTCGTCAACCAGGGACAGGAAGACGAGAGCATCGTCTACCAAGCCTCTAGCCCTGATGAGGTGAGTAATCTCATATAAGACATTGTTTAATTAGAGGGAGCATAGGATGTACAGTCAAATCTGTGTATAGTGACCACCGAAAGGAAGTAAGAAAAGTGGCCACTGTAGACAGTTGACCTGCTAGGAATCAAAAATTTAGGCCCTATATTGACTCTCAGTTGGGAACAAATCTACAGATATATTTCTTTGAGTGTTGAGTATTGTGACTCGAGTCAACCATTGGTTTATAACGCTTGTTTATTTTGTTTGCTTGTTTGTTTTGTTTTGATAACAGGTTGCCCTGGTGACATGGACGGAGACAGTGAACCTGACGCTGGTGAAGCGTGACCTGAACACGATGGTGCTGCGCAATCCGACGGGAGAGATGGATGAATACGCAATCCTCCAGATCTTCCCCTTCACCTCTGAGACCAAACGCATGGGCATCATTGTCAGGGTAAGACACCTGTGCCTGAAGTCTCATCTTATTTTCATCTTATCTTAGTCCATGGATTAGTTTTAATATGCTGTTGGTCATTCCAAATTTAGTTCTGAACTCCTTGATGTTACTTTCGTATTCCATGGGGAACTGGAAAAGATCTTCACCTCCAAGATCAAACGCATGGTCATTATCATCGGGGTAAAGCCCTCTGCAGACAGAGCCGACTCGACCCAAATTGTCTGGTTTTCATTCCGATCGGCTCAGTTTTCAGTGCCTCGCGACACACATTTTGCCAGTTGAGAGACAGTTGGATGCCAGTTGGGGCCGATTCAACACGATGTATTGGCTCCGACCGACCGGGCCCAACTCTAGCCTGATTGAAACTAGTCGGATCGGGTCGAGTCGGCTCTGTCTGCAGAGGGCTTTAGACGTTCAGGCTCTAATTCTCATCAGAGTGTTAAAAAAAGAAAGAAGCTTATTTTTAATAGTCCATTGATTAGTTTGAATACACTATTAGTTATTCAATGCTAGAAATTAACCTTTTTGCTTTGGGGGCCCAGTCGGGCAAGTAAAAACAAGATTGTTCAACTTTGAGTAGCCCGAAACCTAAATCTGGTGGCCCCAAACAAAGAAAAACATAACAAATTCTGTTAAATTTGGTTGCCCGAACGGGCCAGTAGAATTTAGGATCAATGAAATTTGGTGGCCCGGAGCTAATTTTTTAGTGGCCCCGGGCCTATGCTAATTTTGAGCACTGGCCGTTATACCAAATTTAGACTATAGGAAAATAGTCAGGCTGTCTTCGGCACATTTGAACATTTGGATACCAGTGTTTTCCTAGGACATTAATTTGCATAAATTTTAATTTAGCAATAACAAAGGGAATATTTACTGCTGCAATCTATCATTTGTCTTGATTTGTATTCCCTTCACAGGAAATGAAATCGAATCAGATCATCTTCTTCATGAAGGGAGCCGATACGGTGATGAGCACCATAGTGCAGTACAATGACTGGCTGGATGAAGAGGTATGGCAAAGTGCACATTTAGTCAAACATTTGCTTTCAGGCCTTTGTAACTCATTATTAATTTCAAACAACATGGAATATTGTGTTTGGGGTTAATTTAAAGGTGCACCTGTAAAGTGTCAGATATTGCCCAAAATGACATTTGAGACTTCAATCCTAGATAACCAAAATCATTGTAAGGTATGTCTGAATGATGTGTGAAAGTTTCATTGAAAAAGAACACTGCTTTCCTGGTTAAAAAAGCGAAAACTTGCGTCAGCTTTTACAACTAATTACAGTATGACGTTTATGACCGTCTGTAGACGCTCTTGAGCTGAATGATTATCAATGATAGATATCTTCATACTAAAGGGGCATTTGAAATAATCTAACCCTTTTTTATTCTTCTCTTACCATAAGCTAAACCACACAGTAGAAGAGAAATGTGGAAGCTCAAAGTAATTTTTGTGGAGTTAGACACTTAACAGGTGCACCTTTAATTGTTTGTGTCTTTTCCTTTGGTGTTCTTTGCAGTTATTTTGATTTCCTAATAAATTGGGTGGTGCTTATCTCCATTTTGTGTAGTGTGCGATGTGTTTCAGGCACGATGACAGGTACACATCATGACCCTTTTGAAATCGTGTTTAGCTGATGCCAATCACTGATTGGGTAATTGGATACCTTTTATCCTGTGTTACATGCATACATACATGTTAGAGTCAAGAGTTTACCTCACCTTGAGGGCTATTACTCACATATTCTTGATTTGTTTCTTCTCTTCCAACAAACCTTCAGAGTGGCAACATGGCAAGAGAGGGTCTACGAACACTGGTTGTAGGCAAACGAATCCTAACAGAGGAGCAGTATGCAGATTTTGAGGTAAAGGTTTAGGGACAAACTTTGATCATAAGCTTCCACATGATAGCACCATGTGGATGGTGCTGCTGTAAAACAACTAATATCCTGGGGGGTGTTTCACAAAGATCCTAAGTTGAACTTAGAAATTATGGAAAGCCGTTAGTTTCTTTGAAACAATTTTGTAAAATTTCTTTTGAAATGTATGAAATGTTGATTCTTATCATTGATATTTTCTATTATCAAGATGAGTTCATGTTCTTGATGTAAAATTAATGGAAAGTCAAACATACTTGCAATTTTGCTTTTGGATATATTTAATTCCGAGGCTACAAATGGCTTTCCATAATGGATAGGTCTAACTTAGAGTTAAGTTCAACTTAGGATCTTTGTGAAACACCCCCCTGGGGGTCATGAGGTGACAAGTTAAAATAAAAGGTTTGTTATTGCTATTAAATACTTATTGTCGCAATGGTTTATATTTGCTTTGTTCTTTAATATGAGAAGTTTCTTGGACGTGGAATACAACCATAAATTATGTTTGGAAAATATTGACCCTAAGACTATGAAAACCATGAAAACTTTGCAATTCTGACGGTATTTTGTCTTGCGTTTCTATGCTTTTTTAGAATCGGTACACCCAGGCGAAGCTGAGCATCACGGACCGGCCAGCCAAGGTTGCTGCAGTTGTAGAGAGTATAGAGCGAGACTTGGAGCTACTATGTCTTACTGGAGTCGAAGACAAACTACAGATCGACGTCAGACCCACGCTAGAAATGCTCCGTCAAGCCGGCATCAAGGTAGGCCATGCAAACCCTAAATAATTTGCAAAAATGATATTGGTTATTGGAGTGGTTTAGCCAACAGGAGCCTCCATATTAAAGTTTTGTAGATTTTAATGCAGTTGTGGATGGCATAGAGGGAAGCATTGAGTTAGTTTTTGTGGATTAATGATGATGGTGATGATATTGATATTGATGATGATGACGATGATGGTGGTGGTGGTGGTGGTGATATTGATATTGATGATGATGATGATGATGATATTGATATTGATATTGATATTGATGATGATGGTAATGATATTGATATTGATGATGATGATGATGATGATGATATTCATACTGATGATGATGATGATGATGATGATTGTAACTTTCCCCCCTCAACTCCTCCAGATTTGGATGTTGACTGGTGACAAACTGGAGACGGCCTGCTGCATCGCCAAAAGTTCCAAGTTGGTGTCGACTCAGCAGGATATGTTCGTGTTCAAGCGTGTCAGCAACAGAACGGAGGCGCATTCCGAACTCAATTCATTCAGGCGGAAGAGTGACTGCGCTCTTGTCATCATGGGGGACTCGTTAGAAGTGAGTGATAATCATGCTGCATTACAAGTTTACCTACAATAATAATAATAATGGTTAAATGCATTTATATATAGGTTTTCAATATGCCTACATGTAGTTTGCCTAGTCCATATTTAGTGGCATGCTCATTCATTATGTATGTTTTGCACTAATGAAAATAAAAGAAATGATAAAGTTTCTCAACATATTTTTGCCGCGCTGAAAATACTGATTTCCTCAGCAAAATACTGATTTTTTTTTGGTGTGAGAATACTGAAATGCTCAAATGAAACTTGGCAGCTCTGTGTTGATACTAAGATGGTTCAATGATTATATTCCAACCATGATAAGCTAGTAGTATTCATTTGACACTTCTTCACATATTTATTTTCTCTCCTCATTCCTTTTCTTCCAACAAATCAGGTTTGTTTGAAGTGCCCCGCGGTGGTGGTCTGCAGATGATCCCCATAGTAGATGGTTGAATACTAACTATGATAAGCCTGCTATTCATTTCCTCTAATTTATTTGTTATTTATCTGCTTTTGGTTTTCTCTCTTCTTCAGGTTTGTTTGAAGTTCTATGAGCATGAGTTCACAGAGCTGGCTTGCCAGTGCCCTGCGGTGGTGGTCTGCAGATGATCCCCATAGTAGATGGTTGAATACTAACTATGATAAGCCTGCTATTATATTAATTTCCTCTAATTTATTTGTTATTTATCTGCTTTTGGTTTTCTCTCTTCTTCAGGTTTGTTTGAAGTTCTATGAGCATGAGTTTATAGAGCTGGCTTGCCAGTGCCCTGCGGTGGTGGTCTGCAGATGATCCCCATAGTAGATGGATGAATACTAACTATGATAAGCCTGCTATTATATATTCATTTCCTCTAATTTATTTGTTTTCTGCTTTTGGTTTCTCTCTCCTTCAGGTTTGTTTGAAGTTCTATGAGCATGAGTTTATAGAGCTGGCTTGCCAGTGCCCTGCGGTGGTGGTCTGCAGATGCTCACCCACTCAGAAGGCAGATATAGTCAACCTGCTCAAGACTCACACGGGCAAGAGGACATGTGCAATAGGTGCGAACATTAATCTTCAATGAACTTATATATGCTAATGTGGGGTTCTTGCAGAACTGCAGGAAAATTGTCATTTCATTTCATAGCACTCATTGTACTTTATTAGAAAATATGGGGGCTGCTTGATCTTTTTTTCTTTTTTCTTTTTTTTGGGGGGGGGGGGGGTTTTCTCTTTCCTTGCATTTCAGGGGCTATATTGCCCCAAACCCCTGTGTACTTTTCTTTTCTGTGAGGAAGAATTTTGTTTAGACAGTTACGGCTTTCAAACCAAAATTTCCTGTGAATTATTTAGTAAATTAAATCATCATATGCACAGCTTTTTCCAATTTAAAAAAATTATGACATTTTGTAAATAAAATAGCATTTTGACATGATGCACACACAAAATAATGTGTATTTCATTTGCACAATGTAAGAATGTCCTCTTTTTTCTAACTGGGGTCTGTGAATATTGTATTATTATACAGTTTTATTGCTTAGAAATATATATCTTTCATCATTATCGCCAATTCTGATATTATATTTGTTATTATTATTTTGTGTTGTTGTTACATTATTTTCTTTACATTTACACTCATTGTGTGCAGGTGATGGAGGTAACGACGTCAGTATGATCCAGGCTGCTAATGCTGGTGTTGGTATCACTGGAAAGGTAAGTTCTGTCAAGGCATCGTTAACAAATTTCTGGGGGGAAAAAAATCTTCTCAGTTGTAGGTAACATTGATGACCATGGGTTAGTGAAAGAAATTGATTATAGGTCTGGGCCCTGTTTCATAAAAACTTTTGCAATTGTAAGTGTTCAATTATTGTAACGACCATGGGCACAGCTGTTGCCATGGTAGTTATAATAATTCAACAAACCTAGACTCTCTCCACCAAGCTCCCCATCGTTGAACAACTCTCTGATGGAAGACTGCTCACTTTTCACTCTTTCTTTCATTATGATTGACGAAAAGATGTCAAAGCTCGAAAATCTCTCAATTGTCTACAAACAAAGGTTGTAGTGAGACTGAGCAATTGTCCTGGTGTGCATCTGTCCACAGCAAAATGTGAAATTTTACTTGCAAGTTTCTTTATTGCTAATAACTTTGTATCCCTTTTTAATAGCCCTCACCTAAAATAAATATTTTAATTCCCATAAAGTTGATACAGCATACCTCAAACTAAGGCTGAGTCATGTCGGTAATTGTCGGAACCGGGTCCCGATAAACTTTTACCGGTCGGGAACCGGTATCCCGATAAATTTTTACCGTCGAAACTCGGACCGGTAAAATCACGCAATCGTGCACGCATCGGCAAAATGCACTGTTTGGGGCTTATATTGCTCTTTTTATATGCAAATAACATAATAAATACTGAGGCTTTAATGGATTTACATATCAATCTTTACGGGAAAATAGTTACAGTATCCAGAATTAACTCAGTTTCGCATGAAAAGTTTTTTTTTTTCCGAAGTAAATTCATCGTTTGTTCACCATTGCCCATCGCAACACGGTTCACAGAAACTTAGCCCGCTAGTCTGGGGGAAACATCACATGTACGATCGCTTGTGACTGTGAGCCACTGCATGCCCTTAAAAAGTGGCTATAAATTAGCCTTTTCGCAATCAACACCATTTTGATATTCTACTTACATGATTTCGAATGGCGTTTGACAGCCGAACAGAAAAAAAAGAGCCCCGAAACAATGAAAACAACTACTCAAAACATCGATAAAAAACGACTACATCGCTCCAATTCGCTCGTATACCCTGTGTGCAAGTTACAGGGTCTCTTTTCTTGCGCAAGATCCATCCGCCGGGGACTTCCCCAATTCCTGGCGGATGGATCTTGCCGATAGAGGGCGGACTGGAACATAGTCCCGTAACTTGCACACAGGGTATACGAGCGAATGGGAGCGATGTAGTCGTTTTTTATCGATGTTTTGAGTAGTTGTTTTCATTGTTTTGGGGCTCATTTTTGTTTCTGTTCGGCTGTCAAACGCCATGAAATCATGTAAGTAGAATATCAAAACATTTTTAAATGGTGCAAATGACCAAAAAACGTATTTTGAGCCACTTTTTGAATGCACTGGCTCATCAGCTGGATCATACAAAGATCCATCAGACAACTCCCCTGGAGTATCGGACTAACATTGTGTGCACATCCGCCGACAATATCGTTCAAATGACTAGCAATTTTGCGCTTCCTGTTCAATTTCTGACTGTCAAACGAAGTAATGAACCAAGAATTTCTCGAAAATAACCACTCTTTAAAGTAAATGATATCAATTGCCCCGTTTTTATTTGAATTCCGCTACATTATTGTGATAATCTTAATTTCTTTTTTAACATTTTATTTTTTTTTTTTTTTTTTCGGGGCACTGTTTCCCGATATACCGAACCGGGTCCCGATTGAAACGGTCGGTAACCGGTGTGATCGACCGAACCGACTCAGCCTTACCTCAAACATACTCTTTTCTTGTCTTTGAGGAAAAAGACTGCTCATCTACTTAAAAAATCACCAGTGTAATGAAATAAGAGTCAGTAAGGAGCCTAGCTTTTGATCCTAGTAGAACCTTTGTCAGAGCAGAAATGACAATCCATTTCTTTGATGCATTTTGTGTGATGCGGGAGGGCAAGCCAGCATCGCTAGCTGCCGATTTCTCCCTGACCCAGTTCAGACACCTTGGGCGGCTCCTGATGGTACACGGACGCAACAGCTACAAGAGCTAATCTTCAATCGTGCCACTTTGTGATGCACCGCGGCCTCATCATATCAACCATGCAGCTCTATAAAACAACAATTATTAATTATTATGATTAACATGCTTCATTTCTTTCATACTTGTGTGTGTTGCAGGAGGGCAAGCAAGCCTCGCTGGCTGCCGATTTCTCCCTGACCCAGTTCAGACACCTGGGGCGGCTGCTGATGGTGCACGGACGCAATAGCTACAAGAGCTCGGCTTCGCTCAGCCACTTTGTGATGCACCGCGGCCTCATCATCTCCACCATGCAGGCCGTCTTCTCCTCCCTCTTCTACTTCTCGTCTGTCGCCCTCTATCAGGGTGTGCTGTCTGTTGGGTCAGTATCATCTATTTAAAGATATTCATGCATAGGGTTAATGCTACACATTTATTAATTTGCCATTTTGAACTCAAGTTAGTTCATGATGCTGAGCCAGTGTGTATTTCACACGTTTGGTGTTCGCAAGATGGCGCCATTTGTCTTATTTAGGAACCCTAACTACTTTAGACCCTCTGAGTGCCAAATAACATTTCAAGAAGCCACTTGACCCAATACTGTACACAAGTTTCACAATTATGTTTCTTGACCACCCCATTCATCTACAATTAAAAGTAAGGTCGTACAGCTTGGTAAGATGTCTGTCGCCCTCTTCCAGCGTATGATGTCTGTTGGGTCAGTATCATCTGTTTAACCTTTAAAGTTAACTAAAACATGGGGGAAATTGCTTCCCCGGGATTCAAATCCAAGACCTCAAGATTTCTAGAGCGCTACTCTACCAACTGAGCTAAAAGGCCTACTTTGGTGATCCCTTGCACATATCCCAACGATTTTGTTATCCTTTGGGGTTTGTACCAGGTTTATATGGCTTGTGAATGGAAAGAGCATTGAAATGGGATGGACAACCATCGCAAGAGCTATGTCTATGCCAAAAATGTATTCTTTGTCATATATAGATTGGTTTGCATTGATTTATTTCATTTACTAACAAGTTAAAGGATTGTGTGCCTTCCTGCTTATTATATAGGAAAGGCCTTTTAGTACATCTTTCATTTGCAAATCTTGAATCAGACTACTGTGAATAAAGTGTATTTAATCTTAAATGTTGTTTTGCTTCTCCTGACAGCTATGTGACGGCATACACCATGTTTCCTGTGTTCCTCCTGGTCATTGACAAGGATGTGACGACCGAGACCGCCATAAAGTATCCCGAGCTTTATAAAGACTTACAAAAGGTAGGCCTATAACAATCTAGCAATGTTATGATTTATTGAATTTTATCATATATACATCCAATATTAGCGTGTCTCGGTTAAACATTTTCAGATGGAATATTCCCTGCAAGATGTTTGAGATTGGCAAAGTTTTGTGAATAACTCTCACACACTGAGCCATACAATCTTGGTAACAAGCCTATAAAGGGTTTTTTGCCAACATTTCTGAACGATTATGAATAATCTTATTCCTTGAACTTAAGGCTTTATGACCCTCTTTTCTGTATTCCTTGTATGGTCATTATAGACAGAGTTGACTGTCTTTGATCCTAATATTTATATTTTTTCCAGGGTCGGATGCTGTCTTACAAGATGTTCATCATCCCGGTGTTGCAACATCAGAACCTGGATAGACATATTGGAGTATTAAACCCGTTCCGTTTGAGATTCTGAAATCTCCATAGACTTTGTACGCAACCCACCCGGTTCCCCGTCGTCAAGGGGTTAATGGTATGATATTATAACCCTCTATTTGATTCCATCCAGGGTCGGACGCTGTCATACAAGATGTTCTTCATTGGGGTCTTCATCATCAGAACCTATTGTAGCCCGGCTACAGTGCTCTTTGCGGAAATGAAGGAGTGCATGTTGAGTGATAAATTGAGTGTGATATTCAGATAAATATTATTTAGTAATCATGAATACAACCATGTTTTGAATATGTTTTAGGGTCGGATGCTGTCGTACAAGATGTTCATCGTCTGGATCCTGATCAGCGTGTACCAGGGCGGCATCATCATGTACGGCGCCCTCTGGCTGTTCGAGGGCGAGTTCATGCACATCATCTCCATCACCTTCACCTCCCTCATCATCACCGAGCTGCTCATGGTCGCCCTGACGATACGCACCTGGCACTGGGCCATGGTCATCGCCGAGATCCTCAGCGTCATCATCTACGTCGCCTCCATGTTCATCTTCACCTCGTACTTTGGTGAGTAAATGATCCTAGATGACTCAGAAATGTTATTATGTAAATAATATTACACACACCTAGAACTCTCCAAGGAAAAATTATACACATAATTTTCAGGACTGTCCATTCCCTATCCTCTTCTACATGGTGCTACAAAACAACCCATCTGTGTATGTACCTCACCATGGAAACGATACTTAAAAGCAATATAGAAATATTCTCTTTTAATTTGAAAGCTCTATGACATGTGAAGATGATGATGACAAAGATGATGACAATTATGATGATGATGATGATGATGATAATGATCTGATGATGATGATGGTTATTGTGACGACTTGTCATATCCGATTTGTTTAATGTTGGCGTGCCATAGCCACACATGTTGTGGAGATTAACATGGCTTGTTTTCATCAATGTACCGTTACTGGTTCGTCTGGTTATTTCTGTATTCAAGAAGAATACGAGTGAGAGATGTGTGGATGTGTACCATGACCATGTAACAGTATCTTGTGATAGTCAAATCTATTACCGAGGTGGGCTCAAAATTATTATTACCCGAAGCGTAGCTGAGGGTAATAGTCATTTTGAGCCCACCGAGCTAATAGATTGCCTATCACAATCAAGCACATTCGTTAGTTGTTTTATATCACTCATCAATATCAGTGATTGTGTTCAGCTATAGCAAAATAAGTGAAAATCTCTTTAATATTTCATAAAATCACTTGTAAATTTTGATATAAAAATCAATCGACATTAATGAAGCCAGTATGAGCCTCCAGAACCACGGCGCATCTAATACGTTTAAAGTCATTGTTATTTTGCGCATACAATCACAAAGACGCAAAACTGAGTGCGCACCAACGCGCTTGGCGTTCTTCTTCCTAGGGTGTTAGTTTTTACCAGCAATGTCAATCACGTGACTAGAACGTGTGCGCCATAGAGTACTGCACAAATTTGATCGCGTGTGCATTTTGCTAAAACACATGATCTATGTGACGAACGCGTAACGAACTTTTAGTGTTAGTTTTTGCCATCAAGCCCGGTCACGTGATTGCGCGGGGATTGCGCGTGTTGTCCAAAACTATCATTTGTCAAATACAATGGTAAAACGATCTTATGAGGGATATAATTATCATTATGATGATGATGATGATGATGATATTGATAATGACCATAATAAAAATATAACACATCAACAAATATTTGTAAATAATAACAATTCATACTGTTCCTTTTCTCTTTCCAGACCCTGACTTCATCACCACGTGGGGGTTCTGGTGGAAGGTCATGGTCATTACGCTGGTCAGCAACGTGCCTCTCTACATCCTCAAATTCCTGCGGCGTCGCTTCAGTCCCCCCAGCTACACCAAACTGACAGAGTGACCTCATTCTCCCCTTTCTTGCATCCTGCGGTAAGGAAAGAGGACATTAACGTCAAGCTAACGTTTTCTTTCTCGATAACAAAATGGTTGTGTGCCAACTTAACAATCGTCACATTTGCATGTACATGTGACCTCTCATCCATGCGTCAATGCACTCTAGCCATGGACGTCCCAGTCCGATATAGTAAAAGCGGTTTGTAATTACAAGCAGATCTGGGTTGAGTGATATCTACCCCCATCTTTGGCTAGCGTTGCGAAGCTTATGATCCCTTTTTCTTAGCGCACTGCACACTACACGACCCGATATGATCAAATGAATAATTAAGGATCTGAACTAAACCAGATGCTTGAAATATGCACATCTTGCTTCAGTTCAGATACGAAGTCGTTGGTCGGATCGGTATTAAATCGTGAAGTGTGCGCTGCGCTTAAGACCTTATGTGGAAAAACTATGATGACTCTGTTCGTTAGTAAAGCCTACTGTGACTGCCCATCATTAACAGCGAAATAGATATTTATACAAAGTTATTAGAGTGGACGAATTCTCGCAACGAACGATTGATATATGGGCCTTGACTGCCGGACTATAATTGACTATATAGGGAGTTGCATGATAGTCTATAGCGGGACACTGGTCAGTAGTGGAATGGCATAATAACATTTATTAGTAGGAGTTATACATAGCGCTCGATATTGGGAGTTGGACAATGTCCCGCAGTGGGAATAGCATTTAGTGCATAATGGTCAATTTAGCAAATACATAATGGTCAATATAGCAAATACAAAGAAAATGCAATACACCATGGTAGGAGTGCTCAACTATATATCGTCGGTTGAGAAAGAGAAGGGCGCTAAGTCACTTTTTGTACTTCCGAGATAATCATGTTTTAACCTGTTAAGTACTGAATGATTTTGCTATAACATGTATTCTCCATAGAACCAAGCCCAAGTATTTTCGGGACCAGTCGTGAATGGGTTAAAGTTTTAAAGCTTTGTAGTAACCGAATGTAACTCTCTTTTATTTTTGATGAATATTTCCAAAATTAGACATAATTATTATCGGAAAATTGTGCATCACACAGAGGAAGCCCAGACCTACAAGATGAAACGGATAACTCAATTTAGCCAGATATTGACTTGATGCCCTTTTCTTCTCAACCGAAGATGGAAAGGAGCAGTACCATACGACATGTAGCAAAAAGTTATATAACTGCATTTCTTACAATGTTGTTTTGTAGTATTATGCCTACTATTCAGTTATAAGTATACAAAGTGGTTAAACTCATTATGGTCAATATATGCAGTGTAAATGCACCATCCAAAGAGTAGTAATAATGTATTCTTGTTGATTATTCTTGTTTGTATTAGTGCAATGATGTCTGAACCTTGCACTGAATATTGCCTTTGAAGTTGTAGAAGTACAAAATATATATTGTGTCATGCCATGTAGTCAGTGGATTAGCTGTATACTGCGCAAAAATATGCCTGATAATTCTAACAACTTGACAACTGTAATTTGATGTTATTCACTAAAATGATGACATGTATAACAACTTATAAGTTTGAGTGGAAAATAGATCTGTATGAATACTTTAAGCGACTTTATTTGCCATAAATAGTATATTAAACAGAGAGAAAATGTGGTTTCGTATTAAATAGAGTCACAATTTTCTTTTTGCAGCTTTTATTTAGTAATCAGTTCCTAGTCAGTTTTGGTATGTGCTTTTTGTCATAAAGAAGAATATGATATGTCAGATGGAGTTATTCTCGCAAAACTGCTACTAATCATCGAAGCTGCATGATATATCAAGTATGGTTTTTCTATATCTAGTGTTTAAATGAATAGAGGGGATAGAGATAAGTGGATGTGGTGTGGCAAGATTGGTAGAGCGCGCGCTTTCCATTCGTGATATCCCGAGTTCGAACCCTGCCCACCGCGTTTGTCTTTCAGCAAGACAATTTATCAACAATTGCTGCTCTATACCCAGGTGTATAAATGGGGACCGGTAGGAGGTGAAAGTCTTTATGTGAACGATCTTCTCAATGCCCATGAGCCGCTTGGAAGGAATGCTCCCCAGGGAGTGGAGATGGTGCACACAGACAGGTGTGTGCTGGTAGGCATTGTATCCTATGACCGGGGTAATAATAGTGTAAAGTGCTATGGAGCATAATTTATGTATTTAGCGCTATATAAGAAACTATAATATTATTTATTTATATAGATATCCGAATAGGAAGGTGATCTTAAACATGTTGCCACGTATCGGGTAAGAATGTATGAAGCATTGTTCATTAGAGTTATCACTTTTGTAATTTATTTTGTTTACAGAACTTTTAAGATTAAAAACAAGAGATAACTATAGTGCAGGCAAACCATTAAAGGGTACCACCACCCAAAAACAATATTCTTATTATAGAAAGGTAACATCTTTAGTATTCCATTCCTTCAACAAGTTCACAAAAATATGTTTTCAGAAAAAAATATATAATTGGAAAACGCATCACCATTCTCAAACCATGCGTTCATGCGGTCTGAATTGCGTAGACTACATGCGTGCAGAGCCAGAGCGCTCTGTGCAGAGCGAACGAATCATCCGGGATTCTATTGACGTACACGTCAAAGCATTGGCGCACTCGCAAATGCTTGGCCTGTGTGGAACCAGGAAATAGCAGTGGTTCCGTAAGTGGTGGAAATTAATTGCTTTGTTTATGAATCACACAACCCTTTGCAAAATGTTGGCTATCTATTTGATATCACAAAACGGTACCAAAACATATAATAATGTGTTGTCCTTTGCCTGCTGGTCCCCTTTAAAGGGATAGAGATTTCTGAATAGGTAAGTGGTATAAATAGACAGGTGGCCTAATATTAAATAGACAGGTTGCCACCAGATTAGGTTACAATGTATTTCATTAGAGTTATCACTTTTGTAATTTATATTTTGTTTTTTACAGAACTTTAAGATGTTAAAAGAGAGAACCATAGTACAGTCAAACCTGGTAATAAAGATAATCTGAATATAGAGGTGGTCTGCAGGTTGCCACCAGAATGAATTAGCATTGTTTATTTCAGTTTATTATTATCACTTTGGTAATTAATACTTTGCAGGTTATTTTTTATTTATATTCCGTAATCCTCTTCCATCAAACAAATATTGTTTTATTATTTTTCTATTTCGCCTCGTAAAAATCTCATGCCTTTTTTCAAATGATTTATATCAACACATTCCTGAAACGTAATGTACCATGGGGTGCTATTTATGTGTAGAATGTGTCAGAACATGCAACAGTGTATAAATGTAATGCTGTCAAAAAGTGGTTGATGCCGCAATTTTGTACCAGAGTTTTACTTTTTTGTTTGATTATTACATGGGTGTAGAGACTTACGTAATACCTATTCATCAGGGGGGGATGAATGAATAGATCATCCTCCCCTGTTGAATGGGTATCAATGACAGATCTACGCCCATGGATTATTATATGAAACATAGGGGAACTAGCTAGAAATATATTTATGATATAAATGAAAATGAGCAATGAAAATAGAATTTCCCCGGGATTTGAACCCAAGACATCTGGATTGCTAGACTGGTGCTCTACCAACTGAGCTAGAAAGCTCATGTGATGGTTTGTTCGTCCCTGAAACCCTTTGTTCATTTTCACGCTTGTTTGTTCCTAATCCTTTTATTTATTTTGTACAAGCGAAAGGACAACACCAAGCTCAGGACAGATGTTTCTTACCACATTCTTCAATGTAAAAAACACCATATAAAGGCCTGGTCACACAGGACATGACTAGACCCACGAATGCAGTACGCATTGGTACAAATCTATGGCAAGCCGTTTTTAACATTTATTCCTATTTCTTGATATCAAGAATTCAATTCTTGATATCAAGAAATCAAATTCTTGATATAAGAAATACTTTTCGGTTGTTAAGCATTGGTAATTCTTGATATCAAGAAATGCATTCTTGATATCAATAATTCAATTCTTGATAACAAGAAATGGGAATAAATGTTAAAACGGCTTGCCATAGATTCGTACCAATGCGTACTGCATTCGTGCGTCTAGTCGTGTCCTGTGTGACCAGACCTTTAGGTAGCATGACCATTTGCATGCCATACACGCAATATCCTGGTCTTACAGTGTACATAGACAATGCATGCGCTAGCTGTACAAATAGGCCTGCTAGACTATGCATTGTCTGTGCATTGCCTATGACACAAACAATATAGCAATGAGCGTATGTGTGTTTCTAAAAACAAATTTTAGGGCAGAGATAATTTTTTTCATAGTACAAAAAAAAGGAGGTATGCATATATATATTTTCTTTTGTTATTCTTCTTGTGTAGTAATTTCATGCCAAGTCATTATTACAAAAAAATAATGACAAAACGCTCCTTGAATATTCATGTATGATGCGAGAGGAAAAGAAATTGATAAGAATGGATTTATTTGTGTGTTTATATTTGTATATGTATGTTAAACTGTCTTGTTCATCATATAGATAATTGTAGCAGATATTAGAACTAAATGTTATGTAATTGGTGTTGGCAGATAGTATTCAATTTATATTTTGCAATTTAGAAGAAAAAATGACATTCTGTTTATCAAGAAATATTTATATGAAACATTCATGTGTAATAATATTTCTTTCAGCTATCTTATATGGATGAGGTTTATTTCTTTCTTTTTCCTGCATGCAATCAAAAGGAATTACATGTGTCTATTGAATATGACCACTGGGGTGTCTTTTGTTATATTGGGTGGCTTGAATGCAGTCTAAACTTGTGCACTTGTTTAATGTGTAATAATGATTATATACTGTAATTTCCTTTGAATAAGAGTCATTTCAACTGTGTTTTATTCCAACTACATTCTCTTGCATAAGTTTATTTTGGCCTAATTGTGAAATTTTACAAATTGTAACATAATATTGTATCATTTTTGTTAAATCATCAGTAATAATTGATTTTATCCTACCAGACTATAACACAAATTACAGTCTTTCATTTCTGTTTATCTCCAATGTTTATAGTGCTATAATATAGATAAAGAAAGAAAGGAAAGAAATAGGTACCATAGCACCATTTAGACTTTATTCATGTGACTGGGCTTGCAGAACAAAAGGTAAACATGTAAAGAAAGCCACTTTAGGGAAATGCTCCCCAGGGAGTGGAGATGGTGCGCACATTGTTTGTAGGCTGGTATTTTATCATATGACTGGTGCAATAATTGGTGTAAAGTAATTATAGATGATAGTCTTAAATATTAGACGGTATATAATTACAAACTATTATGATTAAGACTCAAGTTGTAGACTTGTTTAGTTTTGCCCAGTGTAAGTGCATATTTCCAGAGGGAACTGGGTTCACTCACATATATATGATAAAGTTGTACCACTGGGCCTTTCTTTAAAAAATACAATTTGGTGAATGTAATCAGTAATAGTTTTAAACATCGAATACCTCCTAATTTCCTTTTAGAATGATCATGGTTGTAGTGTGTCCATTTTTCTACACTTTCCCATATTTGTTCATAATTATAATTAAATTGTGTATACTTTCTTTCAGACCTCTTTGCAGGCATGAACATTTTTTTTTTTTTTCCTGGTAATGATAAAAATGTTTACCCAGAGCCTGTATCAGTATGTGTTATGCTAAATGGAATCCTCTTACTCCAGATTCTTATTATTGAATAGGGTTAAAAATCTCACCACAGAATGCACCAGATTGCACGATTCTGAACCCCAAAATCGAAAAATCTCCCTACCGTGGGAGGGGGGACACCCCCCTCCCACACCCTCCCCCCACTCGGTCGCTTCGCTCCCTCGCAGTAGTTCTCGAAAGTTTTTCAGTGTTTTTTTTATAAACGGTACTTTTCATGTCTGTCTTTGGCATAGCTAAATGATTTTTTTCAGCAGATAATAATTACTGTCAAAAAGGAATTGTGCTGCAACAGTACACTTTATTGTATACTAGTAAACGTCAACGAAACATTGAATATTTTGCATATGAGCGATCTGTATATTTATACTTAGGACAGATTCTACAGATGATGACTTGCACTGTACATGTAGTTATGTAATGGTATTGTATATTGTATTTATAACACAAATTGTCTATGGACTATAAACATGAATGGCATCGATGGGAAATAAAAAACAAGTTATTTCATAAGAAAAAAATTAGATGTCCCTGGTATTCATATTCGTTCACTTTCTAACTGTGAAGGTGGCATTGATGATTATGATGATAATTATGTGTATGCTTCTGCTGATGCTGCTGATGATGATAAAAGGTGATGGTGATGGTGGTGGTGATGATTATAATGATGAAGATTGTGGTGGTAGTGGTGGTGATGGTGGTGATGATATGATGGTGATACTGATAATTGATAGTGGTCATGTTGATGACGATGGTGCTGCTGATGATGGTGGTGATGATGATTGTGTTGATGAAGATCAGTGATGATAATAGTAATTTGTGCCTCACCTCAGCACCCCTGCTCCCCCCCCCCCCCCCCCACCCCCTGCTAGACCTCTGGCCCACTGCATTTTCTTACGACATTTTCCAACAAATGTGAACCCCTCATATTTTTTAATAATCACCACTTTCTAAATATCAGCCAAGTCTAGTAAATGACCCACCATTTTTTCTGAATGTCTAATTACTTGTCGAAAACAGTGGTCCCTTTTGCTCATACCATGAATGATTTGAGAAGCTACATGTTAAAAGAGGGGTGGGGTATGTAATTGGCTACCTTTATTTACTAAAAAGTGCCTACTTATTTTTACTATCTCTTTGAGTATGAATTCTTCATTTGACTTTTCTGACTATACCTGTATGACTTAAATGACCTGGCACATTTTTTGTTTTTATCTACTACCTAACTCATGACCACCAAATGACCACAACTGTCCAGTTATGACCACCACCAAGTTCTGACTACTACTGTAAATGACAACCACTTATCTGCTTATCCACAATGACAAACATTATCTAGGTAACATAATATGTCTGTGGGTGTAGCCCCATTGCATAAAGGTAACCAATGCTTTCTGACTAAATTGATAGTATATTAATTGTTCTCTTCAAGGTGCCTATTGTAAGTGTTGGATATGAGTGTAGGCCAGACTTCATTAGGTATATGATCATATTCATATAGCCATAGTCGGGGCGGGGGGGAAACTTTCTTTGGCAAAACTATCTGGGCTATTTTCTCATGAATATGGAATTCTTCCGACCCCCCCCCCCCCCCCCCTGCAATTCCAGTGATGCTGGAAAAGAACGGCCAGGAAAGAGGGTTCTCTGTTATATTTCTTTTTTTTTAATGTTGTTGAATGAATAAATATAATAGTTGTCCTTATGAAGGACAACTAGGGAGCAAAAAAAACAAAAAAACACATTTATATTACAGCTAGAAGCCGGAAAATGGAAATGATTGGTGCCAACTGGCACTTGCTGTGCAACCCCCCCCCCCCCCCCCTCCCCCCCCCCCTCCTTGCGTATGCACACTCTACGTAAACATTGTGAAAAAATCAAAATATTTATCAATGCAAAAATGCCCGAGCGGTACGCACTACTACGTAGAACTGTCCATTCATTCATTACGAGAAAACCGGAAATGATTGGTTTGTATAGATTCTGACGTCAATGCATCTCATTAATATTCCGTTACGTTTTTACGATTGTTTTAGTCTAAAAATCAACCTTTCCTTTATTGTGGTATCTAATATAACTGTTAGGAAATTCAAAGATGTGAGAAAACTACACATCAGTAGCATTTAAACATCGTTTTACATCATTTATTTACGTTGTAATTTGTTATATGAATATTCATCAAATGGCTTCAATCCGAGAACGCATGCGTACTCTTCGTAAAAATCGCGATAGTGATTATGATGACGTAGGTTGGCCGAAGCCGCGCGCTTTCTATTTTTGGCGCGCCGCCTCGTGTTTGTGTACGTTTTTCATATTGCAATTGGCGCGGCGGGGTCGTAGGTTTGAGTTGGCTATACGTAATACGTATCGTAAGCCTGATTGAATTGAACTGCAATGCATGCTGCATGTGATAAAGACATGTAAACAGTGCCAAAGTACAGTACCGGCTTTAGTACACGACGCGACGACATACAGACAGATCCAGAAATATTTCTTCAATTCCTCTGAACAATTTTTAGTCAACAAAGAAAATGACGGAGAAGAACAACAACGGAGAGTAAGTTGTTTCAGCAATTCAGACATGAGTTTTCGATGTTTCAGTGTGATGTGATATTATTTTATGCAGATGTGTCTAAAAAGTATATTTTGAAACGAAAAGGGCGATGTTCAAGCCTCGTGTTTTGAAAATTGGTCTTTCGAGTTTCGTTGTGTGGAGAGTGAGGTGAATTAGTGTGCGTGGCCATGTGATTGGGAATGATCATGAAAATTACGGAATCAAATTCGTTTATAATAATTACCGTAATATACTTTGCTCTAGAATGTGTTAGTCTATATTTCTTTTTATTTCAATTTTACTATACCGGTACGTATTACTTTGCAGTTTAGCGTAAATATATTGGTCAGACTCGACTCGCAGTCAAGAGACAGAGACGTCTCGACTCCCGAGTCTGGAGTCTGAGAAGTGAGATTTCCACTGTCATATTTTACTCGTGTAAAAAAACCTCTTTGGCTCGTTAGACTTTAGATCGGTAAATCTATCGTTATCAGGGCCTCTTTTACATTTACTGATATTTTCTTACACTGTCGCCTGTCGGCTCTTTCTAATTGATAGATTCCACAATTCAAGTCTTTTGTGCGGGGCAACACCAGTGTAGCTTAGTTACAAACAGGTTCTGTCTACGTCTACGACTTGCTCAAAAAATTATGCAAGTTCCTCCACAATTTGCTCTACCTCGGCTCCTGCCTCTGGCATATCCCTGCCAAAATATGTTCAACCGTGATTGAATGGCTTGAGTAAGACTAAGTAAGAGAGTGTTAATTGTAGATAAAAACTTTCACTTTTTTGTGTGAATTACAATATCCGAATCAGTGGTACATTCTTCTTCTTCTTCTTCTTCTTCTTCTTCTTCTTCTCCCTCCGCTTTTTCGGAGATCAGTGCGCCAATCCCACATACCGTTCCTGCTGGTAGATTCCATACATTCACGCTAGTGAAACTAGAGAGACTCAGCATAGTGTTGTAAAACTACAAGAGACATAAAGAAAGCTTATAAAGAAAGCACAAAATAACTGTATTCAAACTATCAATGAGAGGGAGAGGCATATTGGTATTGGGGAGGACTTGTGGAATAATTTATATACTAAATAGAGGATGTAAAGTTTTAGTTTAAATGAGTGTACTTACAAACAATTTGCAAGGGAGCTCGGAGGGGGCAAAAGCAGTGCACAAGTTTTTTTAAGCCAAAATGATGATTGCCTTGATACGTTCAGAAACATCAAACATTCATACTTTATTTTATAACTGCAAGAATGATGCAAAGAAATTTATTAAATTGATCCATTAACTTAATAAGATTTGTCCAAAAGTGATATTTGAGACATCGTAAGACCCTTCCGAATACTGTGGTAAAGTTTTGCGGGGGAAAAAAAACACTGTTTACTTAGTGAAAAAAGTAAAAATGTCAATTTTTTCCTTTAAAATTCTTCATAATTAAATTAGGGAAGACATATTATGACAAATCAAAACCCATGAAATTATTCTGTTACCATGATAAGCTGTACAACAAGGTGCAAGAGAAGTGGAGAACCAAGTGAATTTCTTTGAATTTGTCAACAAAGTCATGATAATGCTCTACAAATACATCCAGAAATGGTTTACTTGTCAATAATGAAAGACATTTAATTTGAATAAATATGATTATTATTACTTTTAATGAACAATAACAGCCTGATCCATTTCTGTAAGTACAGGAAACTTTGTGAGTCTGATTTTCCAAGCAAAGTGTTACCTAAATGGCTCCCCTTTGCCATTTGGATCATACTTGTAATAATGCGAAACATTTACCGCTTGACGGATTCAAATGCCAAAGGGGATATTTTTTGGTGACACAGGTTACATTTGGTCAACTTTTGCTTGGAATTGCCCAACTGTGTACTTAAACCTGTATCAAGTGGTACATTTTAGTCCATGTTATGTTGCACTCAGGAATTCAGGAAGTCACCTGCAGGAAGTTCTTAGAATAATTCTTAGAATATTAATGTTGTGATGTATTTTCTCTGTTTTGTTTGCTACAGTTGCTATCGATGTTGCTCAGGAAGCCCTGAGCAACGAAGCAATAACGATTTTTAAACCAAAAGCAAAGATAAGTTGCCCAGTTGCCCACTCATCTAGTTATCAGTTTTCTGTTTATCTGGAGAACTGTAATGGTAAAATAATTTCAATTATTTTATTCCCTTTTTTTTCTGGTCGCCCTTTTTATCTAGCTGCATTAAACCAGCTCGCTTAAATAGCTCGCTTATCAAAAACCTATCAAGAATTTTTAATGGAGCTCTTTTGTTTTATGTTTCCAAAATTTACATTTTACTTGTGGCCCATCTTTAAAAGCATCAGATCAAAACTTTTCAATTAGAGTGGCCCCAACAAAAAAATAAAAACACAATTTGAGATTGCCCAAACAAAACATTAACAATGACCCGTCTTATTCAGTTGTTCAGACCGGCAATTATTATACAGAATGTCTCACTGCAAGCCACCCAAGGACTTCAACAACCCCCCCTCCTCCCATAAAAATAGTTTCCTTGCGATGTAAATTGTAAGATGGAGGTGTGTGCACAAGTCAATTTCGATTGGTTGCTTTACATGTAAGCGTATTAACCCCTTCAGGACTGGCCTCGAAAATACTCGGCTTGGGTCTATGGAGAATACATGTTATAGCAAAATCGATCAGTCCTGAACGGGTTAAAAAGCCAATGGCCCGTATTCACAAAGGAGGTTTGTACAAACCCCGGTTCAAACCGCGGTTTACATCTATGGAATGCCAATTGTAAACTGATGGAGAGAGAATGTGTACCATCAACATTGTTAACAAGTAAGGAATTTACATTCTCTCTCCATCAGTTTACAATTGGCATTCCATAGATGTAAACCGGGGTTTGTACAAACCTCCTTTGTGAATACGGGCCATTGCGTTTCTGACTTGAAAACTAAAAATGAGAATGGTAGAATGAATTGCAGTTCAGAAGAACCTTGAACTTGCCAATTATTCCATGAAGTCTTTTAATTATTTTTTGTTATCTCTTTTAATAATCGGTGCATGTTTGAAACGTGTTAGTGAAATCATGGGTGTGTTTTGTGTGTGTGCACAGACCAATTTCAATTTGGTTGCTCATCTGTGAAAGCTATTTGATTAATACCTGTAGCCATTCACTTTTGTTACTGATGTATATCGCCTTTGCTATTCTACATTGAATTGCAGAAGAGGGTTGAATAAATATTCATAATACTCGGGTGCGAGAATAATCTCTCATATAATTAAGGAATACCTTGTCAGTTTATTACTTGTTTTCAGTGAGGGGAAGGTGGATGTACACGGGTATTACAGGCAGAACCACACACCAGATGGTAGCTTTATGGCAGACACTTGTGCATTTTGGAGCCAACATTTTAGATAATTTTGTTGTTATTTGAATTGATACGTTCGCTGGAACATCTGTGCTCCCTCCTATTCTGCCAAGTGATGTAATTGACACCACTGTTCAAACATTGATGTACATGTACGTTTTGTAGCATCAAAAGGAGGCTTTTAATATTACGTGTACAATACTGCATTCTAATCGAAACATTTCATTGTGTTTTTGATGTGTCTGCCAATTGTGTTCAAGCCACGTTCAATGCTGAGCCAAACCTTCCAGACGACTGCTTCCAAGTTCATACCGGTAGCGATTGCCCGTGAACTTGGCATTGCTGTTTCGTATCTAAGCCTACACGTACATAATTGAGCAAGCAAAAAGTCGGATCTTCGCCAGCCATTACAGCTACCAGCAGCTATTGCGAGTTCTACTGAGTTAATTACACCAGTCACCCACCGCTTCTACTATTTTGACTATTCAGATTTTCATCACATCGCTATTCTGACCTCTATCCAATCAAGTCGAGAGAACCAGCAGCTGCCAGAAGTGATGTCCCAGGCATCTCGGCTGACCATTGAATCCACTGACCTACATCTTTGTTCACGAGACCTGATCTCACATTTCCCAGAGTCTCTAGTCTAGGACCAAGGCAGGCCTTTGGTGAAAACTTGTGAAAACTCCAGTGAAAACTTGTGAAAACTGGTAAAAACTTGTACTACTTCTGACGTAGCATTCCAAAGATTGTGCAAGATATATAGGACATGTCTGCTGCAGATTCGTGTACGAATGGGGCTGTCGTCCCCGTCAATGGCTCTGCAGATCTCATACATGAAGATGGACCCTCGTCGTCTCCAGAGGGCCCTTCCACAGCCGCTGCGAATACCTCCACAGCGTATGGAAGGTAGTTGTCAGTTTATGTTCCGTGAGAAAATTACAATTTACCATACATAAATTTTGTAAATGTGTTCAAAGTATTGTGGCATGCTAATTATGTATAGAAGATGGTAGACTGGTATTAAACAATTAGTCTACAGGTGTATTTTGTCCTTGTCATGTTTTTCTCTCTTTGTAGACACAAGTTGTCATGTTTTTCTCTTTTGTAGACACAAGTCTGTATGTTGTCCTGCACACTGCTTTGTATTGATGTTGGCAGTCCCAAGTCCATCCGTTCAAAACTTATACCGAAAACTATTCTGTTCCCTTTTAGGGATTGTTATTCATACGTGTACATGTAAGTGACCACCTCTCTAGTATAGCAGCCACCTGTGACCTGTCTAAAGTGACCGCTAACATAGTATCCCATAGCCAATTGTAAACCTTCCATGTATTAACCTGTCTATAGAGGCCACCACCCTAATGTGGTCACCTTTCCTATCTCCCTTGGCTGGTCTTTATAGACTGGTCTTTCTGTGCATGATTTACCAGGTCCATTTTCAGAATAAGACCCATGACCAGGGCCCCGTTGCAGAAAGAGATACAATTAATTGTAAGTTACATTTAATTGGAAGTCAGAAAATTTGTGCATTTCAACCAATCAGATTCGTGCATTTAGAACACATGATCTGACTTACAATTAACTTACAATCTCTTTCTGCAACGGGGCCCTGATCTTTGTGTATCACAGACTAAGTGTTCCAAGAGACCCAAGTCCATGTCATCTAGACTAGGACTAATCGGGCAAGTCAAGGCCTGGCCTGGAGATCTGGTCTTGTGAGTGGTCAGCATTTGTATCCTGTGATTCAGTAGTTGGCAACTATTAAATGTGGTTTGCAATTCTGCACCTCGTTTATAAATGTTGAATGGATGTAGGTTTTGTTGTTAAGATATATATATATTGCATTTTTGTAGTGTAATTTTTTTTCCTAATTTGATTTTAAATGTTTCCTTGTTCTGTTAAATTTATAGAAAATTGCTATATTGCTTTTCTGTAACAAATAACTGTTCTTTTGACAAGTTTTTCAGTCCATCCCCAATTTGACCCAGTTTTAGTTCATGTCCTACACAAATATAGAAACATGTATGTGAATTATACACCCTTTTTGCCTCAAAGATTTCATTGTTGCTTATGGGGATTGATGTTTACTTAAATGTTTACATCTGACAATATTTACACAAATTCAGAGGTAGCTGAAGCATAATATAATACAAATCCCTGCACCTATTGATTAAGAGTCTTAAGAGATTAACTTTTAAAAAACTATTGAATATAAACATGATATCAGCACTTTTACAAGGCTGCAAGCACTCATTCGTAAACTTGAACTAAGCTGAAAAATAAACATAAGTTTCTTTTTCAGTTTGTCGGTAGTCGCAACCCCCTAAAGTATATTAATTTATTTATTTATTTGATTGCTTGTTTATTTTATTGATTTGATAATCTGTTTATTTATTTATTTGTTTGTTTTTTATTCTATTTATCTGTGTATTGTGTTTATTTTACTTCAATATTTCTGCATTATTAAACAAGGTGTCGCTAGGGCACTATACCTTTCTGTACAATTACGTACATTTAGGTATATAAAGGTCGAGTGAAACTTTATGGTTAGGCGTACACATTCCTTTCTTTGTAGCATTTATAAGTTGATGACCTGTTGGCATTTCATGCAAGACTCGTTAATTGATAGTTATGTGTTCTCCGCACACAGAGCAGACTTGACCCGATCCGACTGGTTTCAGTCGGTTTAGCTTAGTATTACGTTGCCTCCGGACCCCTATGTTTCCGCGTCAAGAGCCAGTCAAGAGATTATTTGAGGCCGATTCAACATGTTGAATCGGCTGCGACTGAGCGAAACCCAACTAGCCTGACCACGGGCGTAGACGTGTCATTGATACCCATTCAACTGGGGGGGGGGGGATGATCTATTCATTCATCCCCCCTGATGAATAGGTATTACGTAAGTCGCTACACCCGTGAGCCTAACTGAAAACCAGTCGGCTCTTGTGTGCGGAGGGCTTAAGAGAACAAAATTCCATTCCCAGACCAAATCATGAAAGGAGCTGCAGCGTGCTTCAAGCTCGATATCGACTTTACGCACATTCCTGAAGCAGCAGTATTAATTAACAATTCTTATTACATTCATCAAAGAATTTTTCACCTAGTGACATTCACTGAAAGATATATTTTATATTGCGTTGTTGGGATATATGAGTTAAAATGTGAAATCAGGTCAGTCACAAAGGCTGACATTAAAAGAAAATTAATTTGTATTCATAATCCTATTTCATAGCACAATTGTGTTATATTGTTAGACGTAGGACATTCTCTCTTTGATCTACAATCCACTGGCATTAGAAGATCTACAGTACTTGTAAGCAAGTTTTGTTTTGTTCAGGATGGTGATTTATTTTAAACCCCTCCCCCCCCCCCCCCCCCCCCCCAATCCTGAAATATTGAAATTTTTGCAGATTACAAGTGCAGTTAGGCAAACAAATTATTGCCCAAAATTCACCCCTTTTGGCTTTGCTGTTTGAATCCTACAACTATTCATATGGCTACTGCCCAGTACTTATAATGCAGAGAAAATACCAAAGGGGGTTATTTAGTGGGATTATATAACACCTTGGCATTTTTTTTGTCCATGTTTCGTTAGAATTGCCCTACTAGACGAGAATTGTTTTCTCGTGTTGCGTGAATCATCGTCATCAATGATTACTAAATGCTAAGCGATGCTGGCAATCCGGATTTGTTGATTTTGGTTTTGTGTTTTTAATCTTTGAGGGGGGAGTACTTTATGGCGCAGTACAATAAAGAGCTAGAGAAGCCATTCATATGTGGGTGTAGCCCTGTGCTGTGATTGGTCAGCAAAGCTTGGCACTCTGCCAAGGAATTTTGGCTCCATACTTTACAGAGGGTGTTGAATAGTTGTGTATTTAGTCTTTGATCGCAGGCAAGTTTTTAATATTTAATATTTCAGAACAAATATTTGATGAGGGGAAAGAGATAGATACACAATAGATACACAATTTCCAGTAAGATTAAGATGTATTCATTGAAGTTATCTTAATTCTTGTAGTATGTTCTGCATAGTGGAAATTTGTACATTAGAGTCAAAGTTTATAGATCGAGTTGGAGGAACTATGTCCTACATGTAATAGGGTCTGCTTATTAAAGACTAGATTAAAGCTTCTGGGGGTGTGTCAGGGGCTTGGCCTTCAGTCAAAAGAATATTGATTCATAATATGAAAGAAGAGTGCTCTCTATGCGATGTATACAATGGATGTGTAGTAGAGTAGAGTGCTAATGGCAAATGTTTGCGCAGAAAAATATACAGAGTGACTTTGCACATGTAATAAACCAATGGTAAATTGTTCACAGTGTACTAACTGTACTGCGTGGTAATACTTACATAAGTAGTTCAATCTAGATCAAACTGGATCGATCGGTGTACTTTGTGCCCCACTTTTATTTTACCCTTCAAGGTTATTTATTGTGATCTCATTACCCCTTCCCCTTGTCAATTCTGTTTTATATATTGAATTAGTTGTGTATTTATACATGTAGTTGTATTCATAAGTTGTTTGTTTGATATATTGAATTAGTTATTTGTTCCATACCAAAGCATTGTTATGGGTCACTATTAGCCACAATTGTAAAGATTTTTCATTGTGAATGGCAATAAATTAACATGCTTTTTTTTTCTTTCTATTCTTTGTGGATGATTTTGTTATCTTTTCTCAAAAGATATATGATGCAAAACTGATCTGCCCTTTTTTAAAAATGTTACGCGGTGACAATTTCAAAACGCAGAGACTCTGCAAATAAAATGTTACTTTTTCCCCCCCTGCTAAGTAGCTCGATTCTTGTATGCACTTTATAATTGTAACATGTTTCACTTCATATTGTACTACTATTGTAGGTAATAACACTAGCCAAATTCCCCCCCCCCCCCCCCACACGCCGTTTTAAATTTAACCTCTACAAAATGCAACTCACCATCATCGTTAGTTTTTTGCTGGCATGCTGTTGAATCACTCTTGCATCACTCTTGCTTTTATTTCCGATATGAGCAGATAAGAATTTCCTGGATTATGAAACTAGTTTTATTCAGAGATATAGTTTGTCATTTGATGAGAGATTTTGAGATTTTGAATAACTTTGGTCTGGGGAGTATTCAATTGAATGAAAGACAGTAAAAGGGATTTTAGAGTTAACCACTCAACATGTCCTTTAAATTTGTAAGTTTCCCAAAAATTAACAAATGGGTCTTCACCACATGTGTTTCTTTGTTTTTATAATAAGGCAAAAAATGGTGTTTATGAATAAGATTTCAAGTTTCTACGGAATTAAGCTTGCAGTAAAGCTTGTTCTACTAAAAAATATATATTTTATTGTAAAATGATGACAATTAAAATGTTCAAGTTTGCCCCGTTAACTGCCCTTGTGTATTTCTTTATTTGATAAAACTGTTCGCTCTTCAGTATACACATTTTGACGTGCCTCAAGAAGAAAGGAAATCTCCCCTCCCCCCCCCCCCCCCCCTTGATTTATTTATATTCATTTTGCTTTTTATTTCTTCCTTTTTTAGGAAAAAATATCTTTGAATTTTTTGTTTTTGAAGTTGGTATCGTACTATCGTATAGTTATTTTGTTACAAGTTTTATAACCAATATCTCACTGCAATGTTAACATGTTAAGTTTATATTTTTGAGCTACATGTATAGTACTTTTTACTGTTTGTTGTTGGTACATGTTTTGTAATTGTGATTATATATCTTATTACCAGTACAAATAAACTCTTGAGGTTTATTCTCATGTTCACTTTCTATTTAGTACTTCAGACTGTTTTTTGTATTGTTCGCTGTCTTTGTTTCCAATAGTTTTTTATGCAAGTTCAATTTGTTTTATTCCCTCGTGTGAAATGAGCTGAAGTCTTAGTATACCTACAAACTATGAATCGATGGCCGGTGCGTGATGGCAAGGCAACTGCATCGGCATCATCTCCGGCTCAGGACTCTTCGTCTGAAATGAGCCAAGAGTCAATGATTGAATGATTTCTCCCAATTTGATGTGATTGCTTTTGTTCGTGCTATTTTTTAGACAAGTTTGTCAAATAATTGGTATGTTATTGGAGGCTTAAAACATATCAAACTCTAACCAAATTTATACCAATTATTTTCTTACAGGTATACCTACGAGGACTACGAGTCCATGGCGGAGTGCGTGATGTCACGGCAACCGCATAAGCCCACCATCGGCATCATCTGCGGGTCGGGGCTCAGCAACCTGGCCAACAAGATGGAAGAGCGGTACACGATACCGTACGAGAAGATCCCCAACTTCCCCGTCAGCACAGGTATATAATTCAGTAAATAATAAATGATTGCATACATTTTTTATAGCGCTTGCAAAATATGGGGATTCTATAATAATAGATTGCATTTGTATAGCGCTTTATAATATGATGACACACGCGGTACCCCGGGATACCGCGTTGTGTAGCGCCATCTTGCGTCCAACCGTACCGCAGCTATTGCGTTGTGCATGCAGTGCAGCGCGCGATTGTATGCACGCTATACCCACAGTATAGCCCTAAAAATTAAATAAATAATTAAACAAAATGGCGGATTTTCGTCTGGTACCCCGGGGTACCGTTTATGTCATATGGGGATTCTATATAGCACTGTTGTATCATTATTACCATTGGTCATCATCGGGTACAGTTAGAACCCCGCGCAATTATCTTGTGCACAATCTCAACTCCCTGGGGAGCATAAAAGAAACTAGAACTGTAATTACAGCAATCACCTACTTTCTATCGGGTATCCGGTTTCACAAGCACGTTATCAATGAAAATATGAATAGTACATTGTATTGTTTTTCTTAAGAAAAAGTAAGAACGCTGAATATAGGTTAACCGATAAACGGGTCTGTTCTTTAATAAATGATAATAATATCAAGCATTTATAAAGCGCCATCTATCTAGGTAGCCTATTCCGAGGCAGATTACTGGTTGGGGACATAAACATAACAATACAGCACAAGTAAATAATTTACCAAATTGCATTTATTTTTCAGTTGAGGGCCACCATGGACAGTTCTTGTTCGGTACGTTACACGGCAAGACGGTCGGGATGCTACAGGGGAGGTTTCAACTGCGGATCTGCGAGGGGAAAAAATTACCTCACCCTTAAATCGAGTACGAACTGAAGTTGGAGAAAAAAATCAATTCTATGGTATCTATACTTTTATTGACTGCTTTTTTGCCTTTTTTCCCCATCTCAGTTGAGGGCCACCATGGACAGTTCTCGTTCGGGACGTTACACGGCAAGACGGTTGTGATGCTGCAGGGGAGGTTTCACCTCTACGAGGGCTACCCAGCGTGGAAGGTAAGTGTCTCATTCTCATGCTCACGGTGATTCAGCCCCTTAAATGTCAAAAAAGAGCCCCAGGAAGTCATTACTGGAATAAAACCAAGAAAACAAAATTAGAACTGAATTAAGTTCAAGAACCTTGTTAACCGTGGGGAGAATTCATGTAAAAGTCATGGAATTCTTGCTCAGGAAAGTCATTGAATTTGACTTAAAAGTAAGGATATGAACCCTGAACTAAACAGGGCAAAACAAGGACACAATAAAGAATGAAAAAAAGGGAAATTATAAAAATAGAAGTCGATCATTATTTGAAATCCAGGGTGTACCTCAAAGCATCACGTTTGGGTACACAAGTTACTGGTATTGTAAATTGAGAATAGCAACAAAGACACACTCAAAATGTATTAATTTTTAATTGAGAAACATTATTCTTTTATCACATTTTGTACAACCCAGGGTGTACCTCAAAGCATCACGTTTGGGTAAATAAGTTACTGGTATTATATAATTGAGAATAACAACAAAGACACACTCAAAATGTATTAATTTTTAATTGAGAAACATTCTTTTATCACGTTTTGTATCAAAATAGTTGTTTAAAAGTTTTATGCTTATTGCTAAGGTTAGTAATAAGTATCATTTATAGAAGCCGTGACAGAGACGATGAAATCATGCGAGAGTTTGTAGCTCATTAGAAGTAAAGAAGGGACTTTGACAACATTCCCCCAGAATTATTATTAAATAGGTTTATAAAGTAACAAAGCGATGTTTTTATTTATTGTAATGTAGTATCAAAGCAAATTATTAAAGTTGTATGTGAAATTTAATCGCAAAGATTAGTTGCGTGTTATCAGGAGCCACGACGATGACACAGAAATCATGTGAGAGTTCATGATGAGAAGTTGAGATGGGACTTTTACAACAATTTCTGTCTCCTTATACAGAAGAACATTCCCCAGGATTGATTATTAAATATTAGCGCTCAGTCAGTAACTAGGTTTGTAAGACCTGTAAAAAAAAGAGATGTTTTTATTTGTAATTGAGAAACCTCACCCTGTATCATAGTATCAAAGCAGATTATTAAACTTTCACATGAAATCAAATCGCACAGGTGAGTTTGTGTTATCAGAAATCATGAGAGTTTGTAGCTCATGAGAAGTTATGAAGGGATTCTTACTGTCTCTTTTTACAGAAGAAAATTTCCTAGGATTGGTTATTAAATATTATCGCCAAGTAAGGTTTAGACTTGTAAAAAAAGAGATTTGTAATTGAGAAACCTCGCCCTTTATCGTAGTATCAAAGCAGATTATTAAACTTTTACGTGAAATCTAATCGCAAAGGTTGTTTTTTGTTATCAGAAATCATGTGAGAGTTTGTAGCTCACGATGATAAGTTATGAAGGGACTCTTACTGTCTCCTTTTACAGAAGAAAATTCCCCAGGATTGATTATTAAATATTATCGCTAAGTAAGGTTTAGACTTGTACAAAAAGAGATTTGTAATTGAGAAACCTCACCCTTTATCATAGTATCAAAGCAGATTATAATTAAAACTGTAACGTGAAATCTAATTGCAAAGGTTGGTTTGTGTTATCAGAAATCATGTGAGAGTTTGTAGCTCATGATGATAAGTTATGAAGGGACTCTTACTGTCTCCTTTTACAGAAGAAAATTCCCCAGGATTGATTATTAAATATTATCGCTAAGTAAGGTTTAGACTTGTAAAAAAAGAGATTTGTAATTGAGAAACCTCACCCTTTATCATAGTATCAAAGCAGATTATAATTAAAACGGTAACGTGAAATCTAATTGCAAAGGTTGGTTTGTGTTATCAGAAATCATGTGAGAGTTTGTAGCTCATGATAAGTATAGAAGGGACTTTTGCAAGTTCAGTTTCTGTCTTCTTTTTTACAGAGGACCATTACCTTTTAATGATTATAAAATATTAGTTGCAAAGAGATGTTTTTATTTTTAATTGAGAAACATCGCCCTTTATAGGAGTACCGAAGCAGATTATTTCAGTTTTTATTTATGTGAAATCTAATCGCATGTGTTATCAGAAGCCGTGACGGTGACACTAAAATCATGCGAGAGTTTGTTTCTGTCTCTTACAGATAACCATTAACCCAAAATGTTTATTATTTATTAGTGCTCAGTCAAAATAAGGTTTATCATCGAAGTATCATAGCAGATTGTTAAGTTTTATGTGAAATTAAATTGAATCGCATGAAATTTAAAGGGAAGGGTTAGTCATGTGTTATCAGAAGCCATGACGGGGACACTGAAATCAAGTTTAATCTTTATTTCCTTATTAGGATACTTCCTCAATACTTGATAAATAGGGACTGGTTAGTTAAGAATCTAGATCATTGATCTAATTTCTCTGTTAAATAAGTAACAAAATAATTTAATTCCTCTCTTTCCCTTACTCTTTCATACAAATTTTCTACACAGAAATACTTGTAATGCATTTCTCAGAGCTTGAAATTAGCACTGGCCCAGGGCCACTAAAAAAAAAAAACGGGATCAGGCTACCAAAATATTGATATCAAGTTTTACTTGCCCAAACTTAACAGACCTATTCATGTTTTTTACTGTCAGTATGTAACCACTTCACACCATTCTGGTGTCAAGCAAGGCAATTTTTGAGTCTTTTTAAAGATTATTTTAATTGGCCAAGTGGACCAGCAGGAAAATGAATCATTGTCAGCATTGCCTGTATGTTCTTACCTTTGCATTCCTGTATCTCTATGAAACAGAAGAAGGATTTGGGGCAAAATTCAAGCAAACATGGATATTATGTTACAGTTTTACCATGCAGAGTTACCCCTTTGGCATTTGAATTCCTCAATCATTAATGTTCTCATGACTGAAAATGCTTGCAGGAGCCATATAAATACATGTACATGTATGTGCAGGATTCAAATGGCAAAGGGTTGGATTTTCTGTAACACCTTGATGATAGGCCTGCCCTGAAATTGCTAGTTGATTGATACACGGTTCCCTAAGAATTGTCCCTTAGAATGGCATGTTATCGAAAATCATTAAAGGGCATGAAAGGTTTATTCATTATTTAAAAATATATAAATAAATATATTATATGTATCAATCATAACAATCATTAAAGCACAGTATTGGAATAGGAAGGCTACAAAAAGTAAGAAACCTGTAAGCAATTGCCCCACCCCCCCCCCCCCCCCCCTTTATACAAAGAAGATAAACAGTTTGACATGTTTGATACAAATGCAATCTCTTATATAGCGTGTCTCAAAAAAATATTTGTTATTGTTCATCTTTTTTAGATCATTGCTCCAGTGCGGCTAATGAAGGTCTTGGGGGTGCACACGCTCATCGTCACCAACGCGTCCGGGGGCATGAACCAAAGCTACAACATCGGGGACGTCATGCTGATGGTCGACCACATCGGTCTGCCGACGATGATGGGATACAACCCCCTCGTGGGACCCAACGATGAGAGGTAAGGGAGAGACTTTTACAACAGTTTCTGTTGTCTTTTACAGAGGATCATTAACCCAGAATGATTATTAGTTATGTTTTAGTAATGACTGAAATTTTAGATGAGAGAAAATCAAATCCTGGTACAGAATTAGCTTTGGGTCTCGTGATCAGTCTCGTTTTGAGAAAAGTAACCACGCAAAAATACATATATGGCTTTGCTTTAACTGAGATATCAAGTTTTGATATATTTCAGATAAGCAGCCATTATTTGACGCCAATAACTCTCAAACAGTTTTACAACTTTTGATATTCATTTATTTTCACAGTGCATCCAAAATGTCCAAAATAACAACCTTTCGAGTTAATTGTTGTACTCTGCAGTGCGAGTTAAGAATTATCTATAATTTTATCATTTCAATATCTCCTGAAATTTCAAAAGGTTTGGGCCGCGGTTCTGCAACATGTCCAACGTCTACGACAAGAAGCTACGAAAGCTGGCGATGAAGGTTGCCGAGGACTTACAGTGCGCCACATTTGTGAAGGAAGGCGTGTACGTGATGGTCGGCGGACCCTCGTACGAGACACCCGCGGAGCTGAGGATGCTCAGGACTATGGGCGCTGATGTCGTAGGTGAGTGAAGGATACACTAATTTTGAAATAAATCATAAATATCTCCATAATATGGATGACATTTGAAAATCAAAACCCATTTCAGACAACAAGGTACAAGAGAAGAGCGAGAGCTACAAGCGATTGAGGTTGAATTTGACAAAAGTTAATGAACCATTTTAACTTGCTAGATTTTTAATTTGTTTTAATTAATTTTGTTTATTGAATAGATTTCATGTGATGATGCAATCAAACCTGTACAGAGTAATCAAGTAAGGGAAACAAGAAAATTGCTAAAACATTTTTCCATTCTTTTATTTTCATACAAATTTTATTCTAACCCATAGATTAATTTTGTTCTGTTGAGTATTTGTATAATCAAAATATTGTTCACTTTTGTTGCTTACAGGCATGAGCACGGTCCCGGAAGTGATCACCGCCAGGCATTGTGGGATGCGCGTGTTGGGCATCTCCCTGGTGACCAACCGTTGCATCATGGACTACGCCACGCACGGAGAGACGAATCACGAAGAGGTGCTAGAAACCGGAAAGTTGCGCGCCCCGCAAATTCAGGAACTGATTGGAAACATCGTAGGCAGGATGAACGGAGAGGAATGATCCAAGGCGGACAGCAAATTGTATTCTCGTTGCGTTATTTTTAAAAAAGAAGACTATTTTAACCCCACTTTGACGTATGTGGTGTACGTTAGGGTGATGATTTTGTTGCTAACACTTTTCACTGGATGTTTTAAAACCCCACTCCCGACGTACACGTACGTTCCAGTGATGACTTTATAGTTGCTAGATGTTTTAAAACCTGTCAACTGTGGTGCAAATGTGAGAGTCTCTGCACTCGTGTAAACCCTGTCATTGCGTAAGAGTTTCAGTTTGGAAGTTGGTGTACTTTTAATGTCCTTCTTTGTGCATAAGATGTAGGTTTACTTCACATTTCCTTGTGAACAGACTTTCAAAACGTGGCCCTGTATGTGAGATAGTGCAACACCTGCCATAACTGGATCTCAGTCTGGTTGTGTTTCATGAACTATTAAAAAAAGCACAAATTGTAAATATTAACGCTAATTGTATTTTATAAAAAAATGTGCACCGCGTAGGACAATTGAAAGCATATTCCTTTGTACGAGGTAATAGTTGGTGCCAGTTTTTCTGAGGAAAGAATAAGCTAACTAAAACCATTTTGGTGATAATGAAATGTGACTATTTTTGCAATTACGAGACAAAGCAAGATTCTGAAAAGGTGAAAATGAATTCAGAATGGATTATCAAGGATTACTGCATAATTTCATATTTACAAGATGTATAATTATGGTCAGAATATAAAAATTTTTTAAAAATCTGCACTTCGTGATCCTTCCCCGGTTTGCAAAATTTTACAACTCGGTTAAAAGTGTAATTGCAAATTATTTGCTAGTCGGGCGAGGTCTGAATTTGCAGATGGGCAGGTTTAATACTAGATGACTAAATATTCATTTTTATTGTCCAGGAGTGTGTGAATATCTCCGAGCAGACAAATGTTGAGGGGGGGAAAAAATATATTGTGTTCATTTGTGGCACCTTTCACGGCAAATGCCAACAAAAAATACCTAGGAAGCAATAAAAAAAATTGATGCGATCATTATTTATGCGATCTATTTACGACTTCTATTTCGAAATGCGCACAAAACTATTGTATGGTGTTATGCATAGTACCATTTACACTGTATAGTTTGTTTTGCAGTGACAGTACTTACGAGTACTTTGAAAACAGCAGAATTAAGTTTTAAAGTTATTTATCTTCTTGGAGATTATATTTGAGGAAGTATCTTAGTCTTCAACCACACTTTTAAGGTTCGAAAGGAACCCTTATGTTTAACTGGCCCCTTCCAAATTTAAATAAGCTGTTTTTTCTGGATTACAGAATAATCTTTGAATTACTAATTACTGCAATTGTTGAATGAATTGCGTTCCCTGTTCCTTTTACATAGCATTTCCTTAGTCCTTTATAAATATATGGGGCCCTTTAGGTGCGATAAACGATTTGAGGCTTTTTCTTTTTTCCTTGTTTGTACATTTTAAAGAATTTGTTAGAAGTGCATTATGTAACTTGTAATAATTAGGAATTGAGCATTTTAACTTCCTAATTCATAATGGGTCTAGCTGCGGTGCTATATTGTGTTCCAAGGATTATTTTGGTCAATAGTCTTGTATAATATTCGCTTATCACTCGTAAATAATGAGTTAATGGTCATGTTCGAGGTTTTCTTAATTTGCATTATGGATTCAAAAATTCCATTGCCTAAATTTTATAGCATACTTGTATTTTGTACTCATGTCGGGCGAGGGTTGGTGAAAGCAATTACAGGAAACCTTTAATAACTCGTCTAATGATGGGTCTTTATTCTGCTAAAGCCAGACTTTGACAAATTTCATGAAAAGAAATTGAAAGTTTTGGTTGATTTTGTTAGTTTGGTTTGATATTCAGTCTCAGTGACTAAGTACTGCTTTGTGTGTTCATGGATGTGTGTGTTATTTTTCGATAGGGAAAATATAAATTATGTAAATTTAAAAAATGAATAGTTTTAGGTCTAGTTCCCCTGTCTTTTGTATGTCAACATAATATATGTATTAATGTCCAAATCAACTATAACATTATCAGGGTAAAATGGAAGAGTTTTTATTGCAAAATGCAATTAACTGTTTTGAAAAATTAGGCTGGTATTGTGAAGAAAAAAATAATTGCCTTTCAAAATAATGTAATGATATGTTTGATTTATACAGCGCTTAATATGATTAGACTATTATTACCCTGGTCAAATGATACGATGCCTGCACGCATGCACAAAATGGAATGCATCATCTCCACTCCCTGTGGAGCATTCCTTTCGATTGAGAAGATCATTCACATAAAGGCTTTCACCTCCTACCGGGTCCCTATTTTTTACACTTTGGTAGAGAGCAGCGATAGTGGATTTCTCATCAACGATTTCATATATTTTCTCAAGATTTTTCTGAATCACAAATATAACATATCAAAAAAATAAAAATTGTGAAATTGCATTTTGCAGCGAAACTCTTCAAATATTCATGACCATTCCCTATTTTTTTTAGAAATGATATCAATTTGGTATAAGTATTTACCAATTGAAGTGATGTTGAGTATTCTCTACAATCTTTGGTGTTTGATACATTCAAGGTTATGATAAATAATGATATTAAAAAAAATTAAAAATAGGTCTGTAGGTTTTTTTTTTATTCGACGTTTCCCCCCAGAATAGGAATTCTGAAATGTCTGTATTCATTCATTGATGAAATAGAGGACGTATTTTAGAACGTAGTTAGTTGCCCATTTTATAATCATTTACCATCATTATTATGTATAAGTAAGTTCACATTTCCTTTCAGCGAAAAAAGTATCTATTGTGAATTCATCTATTTATTTGTCATTTTGTGTAGGTACTTCTATATACTTCTGTCCATGTGACTTGTGTGAACATGTGTGAACAAGTATAAACCAAACTCTGGTAATTAATTCGTTTAGGCTCATCTACTTGTATTGTCATTACAAAATCCTACTTGTAAAATACTATAAAGGTAACTTTACTTCTAGTGGAGTGGGGAGGGATTTACTTGGAGTATGTTTTTACTGCAACATGCAGTCTTACCTGTCTATAGCAACCCCTCAAGAGAGAGACAGATAAGATGGTCTCTATTATAGACAGGTTGGCGGTCATCTGGGATTCCTATATTAAATATATAGATGGCTAGATTTCATGTGAGAATTGACCCGATATATTATAGCACAGAAAATGATGCTGACATCTCATCCTCTGTGTATCCAGCCTCCTGCGACGTTTAAATTGTCGTAGGTTTATTATTTGGGTAAGATTTTTTTTTCTCCAGACTTTCCAAACTTACTTTTCACACTCCGCTTTTCATAAGCTAAAAGTTGCTGACTGTGCTTTGTTGGAGACTAATCATGCGCTAGACGTATTGCCTTATTCTACCCAGCTCTAGCCTTTATTTCAAGACCTCGTCACTCGGGTCTGACCAAACTAGACTAACACATTGGCTGTGCCATTCGAGTGCTAGTCTTTTCTGTCCAGCCACAGCCTGCTCTGCTCTGAATGCTTGTAAAATAAACCAGAGTTGTACATATATATTTTTTATTGAAAGAATGTGAAAGGAGAGAGGTTTATTCAAGCTTACATTTCAGACTGTGTTTGTATTACGGTATTGGTATCTGTTCTATGAATGTGTGATCTCAAGTTTTGACTCAAAATAGAAAATGAAATGTGAATATGATTATTTTAAAACCTCATTTTAGAAAACCAGATTCAGAATTATCATAGAAATGCGAATTTCCCTCATATTTAGGCTGTTCTTGTATGGTTCGCACTTTTCTTTGTAGATAAAAGAAAAAATGTTTTAAAATAAGTGCTTGAAGGACTTAAATCCAGACAACGAATATGAGATTATATTTACACTGTGTCTTTGCCTTGTATATTATGTATGTATTTTATTTCTTGTGAATTCAATAAAAACTGCAATACACTTGCACGACTATATAGGCAATATATTGTCGAGCATTTATTTTTATTTTTTTACATTTTTTATTTTCATTTTATTTCACCAAGGAACCGTACTCGGCCAAAGACTGTTTTTCAGGCGGTCCCTGATTCACATTGCTTCTCTGCGTTATTGTATAAAGTCAGTCTCCCACAGTACATATATGATGACATAAATGGTACCCTGGGGTACCAAACGAATATCCGCCATTTTGTTTAATTATTTATTTATTTTTTAGGGCTGTACCGAGGTATAGCGTGCATACAAGCGCGCGCTGCACTGCATGCACAACGCAATACGGTTGTGCTTTAAGTGGACACAAGATGGCGCTACACAACGCGGTACCCCGGGGTACAACGGTACAACGGTACCCCGGGGTACCACGTGTGTCATCATATAGAGACTTTCTGTTTCACAGCATGAAACATGATGTAACTTCGGTCATCTGCAACAACAAAAAGCTGCATCATGCTAACATATTCATACTCTTACATGTATGTCCCTAGAAAGTATTATGTTATATACAGTAAATATTAAAGCCTGTCTTGTGTATGGGTTGTGTGTGGGGTAGTTGTGTGCTTGTATGTGTGGGTTTAATTGTGTGCATGTGTATGTGTGTGTTAATTGTGTGCATGTGTGTGTGTGTTGTTTTGAATCGTGTGTATGTATTGTATGTGCGTGTGTGTGTGTGTCTATTTTGTGTGCATGTGTGCATTTGCATGTATTTTGTGTGTGCTTTATCTTGGGTATGTGGTGTGTGCATCTGTATGTGTGCTTGTGGGGGATATTGATAATGTAAACAAAATATATATAATAAGATGCAAATCCTATTCAAATACTGAGGCCTTTGGAAAGAACTGAAGAACTTTAATATAGGTTTTTAATTAAATTTTTTTTTTTAACATCCTTCTGTAAAGGCAAACATAAGCAAAAGAAGAAGAGGGAACAACCACTTAACATAAATAATAGCATATCAAGTGATATTGATCATGTGGCACCCCCACCCAGAACCCTAAAATGTGTGGCTCTGATACCTGTGATCATCTTCAAAAATATACCTTCATATACAAAAAGTAAGATACAGTGGAACCCCCTTTATAAATTACTTTGTTCTACAGCGGCGTAGCAAGGAATATTATAAGGTGGGCTCAAACCTGCAAGCGCATATTGAGTGAGCTGTTTTTGGGCCTACCTTAGGGCCTCTGATATGGGTCCTGGGGGCTGAGCCCCTAGAAATGTTTATATTTTAGCTTTTCAATTTATCCCAAACTCTGCTAACAAGCAAAACAAAACAAAAAAGCCCCCCCCCCCCCCCCCCCGAAAAAAAAAAGAAGAAAAAAAAGTTAAGGTTGATAACCATGATAAACGTTACAAATAAGACATCAGGATTCGGTAAAATGATTTCAGAAATTATTAAATCTATTTAATTAGTCAGCACAATTATTTTTTTAGTTATGAATAATTATAATAATTTGTATCAGTATTACTAATTATTGTTTGATTATAATGTAAACACGTTGAGGATAAATTATGCCTCAACTTGCATCATATCTGCACAATGTTGCACAATGTTATTGTTTCATTATAATTGTTTATAAGTTATTATGCCTGTCATAAATGTTTAGGATATTATTTTCAACTTTGTTATCTGTTTCTATACAAAGTATTACAAAGTAATCTGTGCATGTAATGTGGCTGGCGGGCATCCTCTGAGCTGACTTTGAAGTTTGTTTAATGCGCCCTCTACGCCTACCACAAAAACATCCAGCTCCAGATCTAGATCCAGCTGACAAAAAAAGCATCGCTAAAATGCGACCCCAGATGGAATGTTGCCTGGCCTGGCGTGTAAATTATCATTGACTTTGCTGATTCTAGGCTCAGCCTTGACTAAGAACGCGCATTTATTCATCTTTTGGGCTGCCTGTTGTCTTCGAGTCTGTTGCGTGTTGTCAAAGACAAAGAAGCTGAAAAGAAGGCACAGTTGTTGGAACGGTACTCGGCAATGGCAACCTGTTCGAGCAGATTAGCCCGGAACTCCGGGGGAGAACATCCGCAAACTCTCGGTGGGAAGATGCGGGGAGCCGTGGAGTGGCTCCGTGATCGATGGGGCTGGATGGTGACGGTGGCTTCCTTTATTCTCTACTTCATCACCATCGGCGTCTTGTATTGTTACAGTCTCATTTTTATCAGCCTACAAGACGAGTTCAACAGCAGCGCAACTATCACAGGTTTGTAGACGTAGTAAATTGTAGACCAACATTTTCTTCTCTTGTAAAGTTTTAAATCAAATGACTGAAATGTATTGTGAATTGACAATTGTGACACTTTTTTAAAAGTTAAAGTTTGACTTTGTTCATCTATCCATCGATACTTGCCTTAGTTCTCAATCTCATTCTTTTGATACAAATAGGAATAAATAACAGTATTTCATACGTTTCATTTATGTAACACATTGAATTTTTAATGGAAAACAAAAATTCTTCATGTTTTAACATTCTGTAATTTCAAAAGTTTATTAAAAATCAGAATTCTGATCATTTTGTCTTTAAGAGACTTTGATGGTAAGGCTTTTAACGCAAATCTGCAGTCCCCATATAAGATTAAAAGTATTGGCTGGTCTGCGAAGGTTTAGCGACGGGTTCAACTTAACGTAGTCGTAGAGCTTTTTGAAATCAAACCTATCGCAAAAGTTTTTAACAATGCATTGGGTTGCTAGCATGGGACTTCTCAATCCTGACCAGTCCCCACCCCTGCAAGTCAAGGGGTTAACTGCATATATGCACGCTTGCTCCTTTGCAACGTACAAAACATGATAGTCAAAGCTGCCCTCGTTGTCCAAGAAAACACTCTAGGCCTAGGGGAATCCCACCCATGCAACATGCAAGTCAGCATCACTTCCTTTGTTCGATTAAGCTTTGTTAGATATTCTGTATGATGACATGCTACCTTTCTGTTATTTCACAGGTTGGATCGGGTCGCTAGCATGGGCGTTCTCAACCCTAACCAGCCCCCTGACAGCCCTACTCCTGCGCTGCTGTCAGACTAGAGCCGTAGCTCTCCTGGGCATCCTCTTCTGTTCGTCCTCCCTCCTGATCACATCCTTTGCCTCCAACGTCTACATGCTGTTCGCTGTCTTCAGCGTCATGTACGGAATGGGCATCAACTTCACCCAGCACTCCACCCTCTGCCTCATCTACACATATTTCCCCAACAAGAACTCCACCCGGACTGTGTCCTTTGCGCTCGCCGGCTGTCAAGTTGGTGAGTTAGATTTATAACAGTTCTGTATGACTTTTATGTCTAAAGTGTGCATTATTTGATACATGTATTCTAAAGAAATAAAAGACTTGTTTCTTTCTTTTTTTTAGATGCTTGTAACATTTATAGTTTACAAATATCAGATTTGACAATTATGTAAGAATGTGGATTCGGAGTTGATCAATAAACAAATGTGTACAAGATTCAATCTGATTTAAAATAGTGCACACAGATTTTTATTTTAGAGTAGACATTGACTTTTTTTGTAGATTGCATATTTGACAGGAAGTATTGATGGCCCACAACTTTAATTGAGTGGCCCCCAAATGAAGGCTAGAGGGAGTTTCCAAGGCCTTTCATGAAATCACTTTCATTTTTAAAAATCTGATTATTGAAATTGGTTCTTTTGTAAAAAATGTAATATCTATCAATCAATTTTCTCTACAGGTTTGCTTGCCTTGAACCCCCTGATGGCCTACTTTGTTGCTACCCTGGGGTGGCGCGCTGCCCTTCGCATCTTCAGCGTAATCGTCCTGGTCCCCGGGGTCACCAGCTGCATCATCCTGCTACCTCCCAGGAAGAAGGTCGAGGAGGACTCGGACCTGGTCCTGGACCACGGCGAGAAGGTAGAACTCAAAACCACGGTACTGGATGAAATCTGCGAGGAGAAAGGTTCTGGAGATTACAAGCGGTGTCCTAGTAGAGAGAGCGAATCATGCTCAAATGCATCGTCGTCATCGTCATCCGATCGCTGTCGTTTTGACGAGCAGGGAGACGGTACTCAGGGTGCTAGCATGAGATCCACGGACAAGGGTGAGGGATCAAGCCCCAGACAGAGAGTCATGTGCCGATGCTGCTCGAAGCTGAGCGAGGAAGAAGGAAGGATGTTGAGCGATGGTGATGTGTCGTCGAGGAAGGGTGCAAACTACAAAGATGAGAATCCAACAGGAACCGAAGCGAGGATGGCCAAGAGTCCAATAACGTACTTCTTTTCATTGGCCCTTGCAACCCTGTCGCTGGCGTGGACATTCTTCAATGTCAATATGGTAAGTCATGATGATATTTTCACATTCTCTTTTGTTTTTCCTTGAAGGATAGTATTTTCTCATTCTTCTTCTTTTTGTTCCAAACCTAGAAATGTCTACATCCACCTCTCTCCTTGTATGGCTTTCTTTCTGGAGGTGTTTCTAAAGAATAAAGATTTAATTGTTCAGATAAGTTCGTCATGCACAGGATATCATGAGCTTGTACATGGAGTCCTGAAGAGATAGACAGAGAGGGGGGTTGTGGTGGTATGACTATTAACCCATTCATTGCCTGTGTGAACCTGGAGAGCCAAGTAAGCTATGTGGGGAATGCATATTTATGTAGGGAACCCTTTGAATGCCATTTTGTAAAAAAGATAACGCTTTCAATGTTCTAGTAAGTTATACTGCCATGATAGCATTTTTTTTTAGGTGTTGTAGCACAATTGGATAGGCACTTGACTGCATACACGGGAGCCGAGTTTGAAAACGATTGATGCCCCAGTGTGTCCTTCAGTAAGGCACTTTATCCACATTGCTGCTCCCCAACCAGGTGCAATAGGGCAAGTCCAAGATAAGGTCAACCTAGCTGTTGAAATTTCATCTTGATTTACTGATGACATGTTTCACTTCATATTGAAGCCCATGAGTTGAAGTTTTGAATTCCATAAAAATAACAAATAAATTATGTAAATTTATGCAAATTTGAAGGGCCTCATTTGCATAAATGTGAAATAGAGCGTTACGTATGGGACAATTATGAAAATTCATAAAAAATCAAAGGAAGGATATGATATTTTATTCATATATAGACATGACCACTCAATCATCCATATAAATTTTACATAAACATTAAGTCATGACCTAATTAATTATGCAAATTAGGTCATGTCTTAGCATGAAATGTCCCATACGTAACAAAATGAGGAACCTTTTTTCATTTTTTTCAAATAATTTAATACTTATTCTAGTGCAACTTTGGGAAGTTCTAATTTATGCATTTTAAAAGTAAAATACTATAATAAGCTGGGAAATTTGTATTAGACCTTTGTTTTATAAGAAAATTAGAATTTATAGAAAGTGTTACGTATGGGACAATGTGTTACATATGGGACAATCACATACATACATACCTTGAACCTTGAAGAACCTTGAAGAAATTACTCTCCCAAAAGCGTTAACGCTGTCCTGGAGAGGGCTGTGCTGTGTTGCGTGCTGTTGGTGATGTGGTGTTGGTGAAGTGATGGTGGTTGTTCTCCGTGCACTATATACAATGTGCAGGGTGCAGTGTGCAGGTGGTGCAGGTGTGTCCCTCGTTACAACATCTTCAGGGGCAGGGGCGGCGCGATAGTCTGTATGGCAGGTAGTGCCGCGCCCCTAAAGCCAAGAATTGAATTTGCAGTGACAGCGTTGCTTGGGAGAGTGTTCCATACAAAGTCAATGTAGCTGCCCAGAGCCTCTGTGGCAGATAGGCAAATATTTATTTTGGGAGTGATATTGTCATGATATATCAATCAATGTAAATGAGTATAGAGGAAGTAATTAGGTCCATAACCTTTTTTTTTTAGAAGTGGAGCTATTTAAATAAAACAATATTTTAGGCTCGGGAGCCATTTTTAAAGAAAATTAGCTAATTTGCATATTCATGAATTAGAGCAAGATGGCTATTTGTATTCAGAAAATGTAATGTAAAATGTTCCAACATTTCATTTAAGGTATTTGGGGCAAAGGAAGCCATTTCTGCTTCTCATTTGCATGTATCACTTGAGCAAAGCCCTGAAATCCAAGATGGCTGCCACTAATTTGCATATTTATGAATATTACTGTTAAACAGTAGCTTACAAACACACACAATGTATTAATTTGATTTAATCATGTCCTAGTATGTATGTAAGATTTGTTAACTTACTTTGACTCCAAAAACATTATTCAAAGCATATGATTTGCATAATTTAGATATTTACAGTATTGGTCAAAATAAACTAACCCCCCTAACGTTTGTGTGCAGTAATCCCTATTGATTTTGTACACATAATAGGGATTACTGGAAATTACTGCAGTAAACTGGTTATTTTGACTGATACTGTACCTAATTTGCATATTCCCCAAATTCCTGTAAAACTGTATAGATTCTGATCTAGGAATGCCAAATTAATGAGTGATACCTCTTTTATAGGGTTTAAAGGGATGACAAAACCATTTCTGATACTTAATTACACCAATCACCATGGCAACTCGTTATTTTTACCAAATACCCTCAATTTGCCTTAAATATTGATTTCCCTACATTAAACGAATGGGGACAAAATGTCCCATACGTAACTGTCCCATACGTAACACGTCTTTACCAAAAATTAGTTTGAGCCTGCAAGAAAAGCGTTCTTCGTAATGAAATGAAACTTTGCCTTAATGAACCTGAGTAATGTACCCTCTACCACACTGAATTACAACTTGTCTTCTAAATTACTTTCACAGAGTTTTCAACTTAAATATTATTTATAAAAAACCTCATTTCTTCTGGTCCCATACGTAACGCCATACATTTTATCTAATAAAATATTATTGCAAAGGTCAAAGGTCACCATCTTTACCATGGTTATTCTTCTCATAGATACCAGTAATGGAGATGGTAAAAGAATAAAATCAAAGTCCCTCTACATTATTTTTTAGGGGGTGAAAGTCTCTGAAATGTCCCATACGTAACACGCACGTTATCTTGGACTTGCCCAATAATGGAACCTTGGCATGAATGAGGGTGTGTAAAGCATGAGTGCACTATAAAATAGCACCTGCTAGAATGCTCCTCCGGGAGGGGAGAGAGTGCAAAATCGGTGCTAGATTAATTGCGGGTGTGTATCCAATGGCCAAGTTAAAAAATAATATTAGGTGCAGGTTCCTAGCTTGGAGTACAGTGCAAAAAGTACCGAATAGGCCAAATAAAAACCTGAATGTGGAATTTTTCTTGCATCACTTGATTAGGTGGTCACTATACTTGGGTTTGACTGGACGTGTACGATGTATTATAAATGTATCCTGTGAAACATTGTGCCATCAATATGCATGCCAACAAAATTCTCATGGCCCAATTCCAATATGAACAGGTGATGAGAATTTCAGCAGTAGTTGCAATGAACATGTGTTTTTAGTTTAGTTAAGTCGTTCGGGACAGGTCCCTAAAATTCACAGCCTGGGATCTATGGAAAATGTAAGTAAGCAATAATTAAATGCAATTGTGCAATATCACTAGACACCTAGCTTAAAGTGAGGCCTGTAAACTGTCAGATATTGCCCAAAATGACATTTGAGACTTCAATCATGTACCAAATTCATTGTAAGATATACATGTCTGAATGATGTGTGAAAGTTTCATTGAAAAAGAACACTGCTTTCCAGGTTAAAAAAGCGAAAATATGCGTCAGCTTTTACAACGGACGTTTATGAGGTTTATGACAGTTTGTTAACGCTTTTGAGCTGAATGATAGATATCGTCATACTAAAGGGGCATTTGAAAAAAATCTAACCCTATTTTTTTCTTCTCTTACCATAAGCTAAACAACACGGTATAAGAGAAACAAGGAAGCTCCAATTCATTTTTGTGGAGTTAGACACTTTACAGGCCTCACTTTAAAGGGATGCCTGTAAAGTGTCTAACTCCATGAAAAATACTTGGAGCTTCCTCGTTTCTCTTCTAAGGCTGAGTTGGTTCGGTCGATCATACCGGTTACCGACCGTTTCAATCGGGACCCGGTTTCGTTATATCGGTAACGGTGCCCCGACAAAAAAATAAAAATAAATAAAATGTTAAAAAAGAAATTAAGATTATCACTTAAAGCGGAATTTAAGTAAAAACGGGGCAATTGATATCATTTACTTTAAAGAGTGGTTATTTTCGAGAAATTCTTGGTTCGTTACTTCGTTTGACAGTCAGAAATTGAACAGGAAGCGCAAAATTGCTAGTCATTTGAACGATATTGTTGGCGGATGTGCACACAAAGTTAGTCCGATACTCCAGGGGAGTTGTCTGATGGATCTTCGTATGATCCAGCTGATGAGCCAGTGCATTCAAAAAGTGGCTCAAAATACGTATTTTGGTCATTTGCAACATTTTTAAATGTTTTGATATTCTACTTACAGGATTTCATGGCGTTTGATAGCTGTTCAAACAGAAACAAAAATGAGCCCCAAAACAATGAAAACAATTACGCAAAATATCGATAAAAAACGGCTACATGTATGGCGGATGAATTAACATAGCTCCGTCGCGGAAGGATCTCGCGTAAGAAAAAAGACCCGTAACCTGCACGCAAAGTATACGAGCGGTATGCATGAAACAGCGGCTCGAAGTTTCTGTTTCTGTGAAACGTGTGGCGTTATGCTGAACCAACGATCGATCCAATTTACTTCGGAAAAAATACTTTTCTTGCAAAACTGAGTTAATTCTGGATAGTCTGTATCTATTTTCCCGTAAAGATTGATATGTAAATTCATAAAAGCCTCAGTATTTGTTATGTTATTTGCATATAAAAAGAGCAATATAAGCCCCAAACAGTGCATTTTTGCCGATGCTTGCACGATTGCTTGATTTTACCCGTCCAAGTTTCGACGGTAAAAATTTATCGGGATACCGGTTCCCGACCGGTAAAAGTTTATCGGGACCCGGTTCCGAATATATCCGACATGACTCAGGCTTATTCTCTTCTACCGTGTTGTTTAGCTTATGGTAAGAGAAGAATAAAATAGGGTTAGATCTTACAGGTGCACCTTTAAGGGGAGCCAAACGCTGGCATTTTCGCTTACTGTCACTGAGTGCATAATTGCATAAGTGCATAATTCCTGTCACTTCTAGTCGTTACCCCAGTCTTCTACCGTGTTGTTTAGCTTATGGTAAGAGAAGAATAAAATAGGGTTAGATCTTACAGGTGCACCTTATATTGTATCCTATATACAATGCCAGCCCGCAAATATTGTGTGCACCATCTCCACTCCCTAGGGAGCATTCCTTCCAAGCAGGTCATGGGTAGGGATGTTAGACGTACGCATTATGATCCTGAAATCGGGGAGATATGTGCAGTACAGTCATAAGGTTCAGAAACACACGATCTTTAAAAAATCATTAAAAATCAATCTCAGCATGAATGAGCAAATTGAATAAGTATTACCGTAGTTTAGATTTATATTCCAATGTTGAGACCATTTTCTTCACAAGTAGAATCGTAGAAATTATCAAAATAGCGCAGTAAAGTTGAGCTAAAATGCGGTCATTGAACCATCCGGTGTGTTTGACGCGTATCGTAGCGGCATGGCACCGCTCTCGGGCTACTCTGGGTAAAACTTCCAATGTTGACATCGAAATCTAAAAGTGATCCTGGGGCCTGATCATGCCGAAACTTCGGTATGCCATTCATAAATATACAGGCTGAATCAATTCGCGTTCCGTTACTTTCTTACCCCGCAACTTCATGTAGCCTTGCGCAATGAAAAAAAGTTTGTTATCTTAGCGATTTTTTTCATAAGAAAATTAACTTTTTTGTGTTAGCGGATACTTGGAGATTGATTATCAATATGTTATCTATCTCTGAACCAAAAATGAAGAGATAAATCGTCCAGGATCACGTAAAGATAATCGTGAATTTCCGATGAAAAAAATCAAGATCTGATTCCCCGACTCAGCGGGAACTCAGCCCTCTGCGGGGACTCAGCCCTCCACGCTGTGCGATAACCGAGCGGACGAACTAAAGTTTTTCCAGCCAGAAACCACTTTTACTTCATAAAAATGTATTTTTTCTCTGCAAAAGGTGTTTGACGTAAGTTTTTCATGATTTATCACTCCATTATTAAGTTCATAATCAATGTTTTTGACAGAAAACGACGTGAATATTTTGATTTTGCGTGCTCTGAAATCACGGGGAGTAAGAACAAACGAAGAAAGAGCGTGATGTCACCGTCTTGCACATAGGCCACGTGCGTTGCGAGCGGGGAATTTCCATGTGAAAATTCGGGGAATTGGCTCTTACGATTGGCGTATACACTCCCTCGTATTTTGTTCTTCATTTTTCTTCTTTATTTTCCTTTATCTTTCTGGATTTTCTTTGTTTCTCTTTGTTCATTTTCATGGTGCCAACACTGCATTTCATAAGATTATTTGTATGAAAAGATATATCTGCCATTACTTATGAATGCAAGGTGTTTCAGATCACAATTTTGCAATGAGAAAGGTGATACTTTTTTATATTCTTTAATTTTCTTTGTTTTTCTTTGTTTTTCTTTGTTTTTCTTTGTTTTTTATTGTTTGTTACCATGGCAACAGGACATTTGATGAAATTAGTTGTATCAAAATATTTGTTTGCCATTATTCCGGGATGCAAGGTGCTTAATTATACTATATTGTGATGAAAAAGGTAATATTTCATTTATTTTCTTTTATTTTCTTTGTTTTTGTTTCCATGGCAATGCTATTGATAATTTTAAGTTTGTATGAATTTTTTTGGGGGAATTGAAGAAGAATCCACTAAGGATGTCATATTTCAATTTTCAACTGAAAACAAGAATTATTTTTGGAGATATGGCACATCAAACTTAATTTGAAATTGTATACTGAATACTCTTCTCAAGACTTTTGTAACCCCCGGTGCCATGCTTCTACAGTGAAACCCTATACAAAATGTTCAGGAAACACCCCCCAAAAAAAATAATAAAAAAATCCTAATCTCGAGAACCGATTAATTCATCTTGAATGATAAATTCTGTTCTTCACAAAGACTGCAAAATTGTCCTAATAATGCATTTGAATTTTCAGCCTAACATCCCTATCATGGGCATTGAGAAGATCATTCTCATGATTGACCACACCACACTACTTGTGAAAATTGCAATTATTTGAATTTTCCCTGAATGCAAACTTGTTAAAAAAATTTATCTGGATATATGTGCACAACACTATGCAAGTATAGCCCTTAAAGCATTTTCTTCAGAAAAAAAAGTTGCAAACTTCATGAACAGCTAGCATGTTTGAACCCAAAAGAATTGCAATTGGATGGCTTTGTAAAATTGTATATTTGATATTCTTTGTAAAAACGTTATAGTGGGTGCATTAGCCTGCACAGTTTAGCCTGGAAGAAAAATGAACTCCCAAAGAAGTCATGAATCCTGAAAGTAGAATGAAAATGTATGTACGGTCAAACCTGTGTGCAGTGACCACCCAAGGGAAACAAGAAAAGTGGCCACTGTAGATTCCAGCGTGACAGACGGGACATCCACTCATGACCAGTTGTATGCCACTACATAGGGAAATCCCCCATGTTCGTCTTAAATAGGAAAAAATCTAAAATATGAGCGTGACAGACGGGACAAGAAAAACGTGACAGACGGGACATGTACAATTCCTATGGGTGAATTGGACAATCTGTAAAATATACAATTTAAGTCATTTTTAGGAGTTTTTCTGTAATAAATTATACCCTTATTGATAAAAGTAGTTGATAAAAGACAAAAGCAGTGTTATTTTTAAAATTTAAATTGATTAAGGTAGGTAAGCTATGAAATAATCTAATTTTACATAGTACAACACGATATCCAATGCATGGGACTATAGAAAACCTTAAAATCCCCACCAATTACCTAAAATGTTGTTTTTACAGGTTATTTAAGTTGATAATTCCACCAACTATTGTGATAAGCCTCTAAAGTGACAGATTTAGCCAAACTCATTATGAAACAGCAACAACCTAGTTGAATTAACAAATTAGTAGTAAAAAGGAGCGTGACAGACGGGACAAAAACGTGACAGACGGGACAAAACGTGACAGACGGGACAAGATTAAAACATTGATATTTATATTCATAACTTATATTTTTACAAAAATGTGGTGTTAATGTAAAGGTAATAGGCCTTTGTTAATAAATATAAAGTTTGATCCAAAACCAGTCACAGGTATTTGCTAGGAATTAATTAATTGTTAAAAAACGTGACAGACGGGACAAAAACTTGAGTTGAACTTTGACCCCCAGTAAATGCACGAAATACAGGTTTTGGCGAAATTTGTTTATATTTATTTGAATTTTCACTCCGTATCTATTATTTGCATTCAGTTTTTGATATATGCATCTAGATATAAATACAGATATAATCAATTTCAAATAACCCTTATTTTTCACAAATATGTCTAAATCCAATTAATAAGTCTAAAAATGCAGATTTTGGGCAAAAATGGCAAAATATCAAAAAAGCAAATATGGTTTCAGAAAGTTCAAGTCATGCATTATCAGCCATAATAAGAAAAAAAACTCAACAGCAATTTTTTTTGTTTTGGTAGACATTTTCATGGAATTGCCCAGTAACATCTATAGACAGGTTCTACATGTATAACAATGTTTTTCTCTGCAGGGGATCCCTTTGGGTCGCCACTTGGCAGGTTGGCTGCTATACAAGTGGTCGCTAAGAGTACGGATTGACAGAAATGAGCAGAATTGCCCCTTTCTGTATTAAATTCTGGCTATAATTGAGTATGTCTCTTAACCCATTCCCTACGAGTTTATGAAATCCCCATAGACTTTGTACACAACCCACTCGGTTCCCGTGGTCAAGGGGTTAAGATGAATCTGACCGATTAACATATTACTTGTCATCATAAGAATGGATCGACTGATTAGTACATCAAACTTGTACTTATTTTGAAGAGCCAATAATCTGATTGGATTTTCGATTTAAACGGTCAAAGGTCACAGGACTCATTACATGCAAAAATAGCTTGTGAGCGCTGTACTTTACAAATAATCAAAGAACGGATGGATGGATTAACATGAAACTTAGAACATACTGTAAACTAGAATTGCTACTAGGATTGAGAGCTTAGCAGGCTCTTCTCGACTCTTAATGATTTGTTGTCCTCCTCAATTCTAGGCGAGCTATACAGACAGCATGGAAATCACAGCGAACCACAGCTCCATCCTGCCCACCCTCCTTGCGGGAGGCGAGTCGGTGGATAAATGTCTCATCTAAACGTTGAATTTCGGCCATCTAATGAAGATTCTGCTAAAATTGAAGGATCAGACCTTTATTGACTCATAATATATTTGTTTTCACCTTTAAAAAATTGGTAGGTGAGCTATACAGACAGCGTGGGAATCACAGCCAACCACGGCTCCATCCTCCTCACCCTCCTTGCGGGAGGCGAGATGGTTGGCAAGGGGCTCCTCTCCATCTTCGGGGACCACATCCCATTCTCCAAGCTCTACATGATCGTCATTTGCAACATCCTCTCGGCGGTCATCTCTGGCTGCATGATCGTTGCCAGCAACTTCTACACCATGATCTCCATCGCAATTGGTGAGTTTGCAAAAAAAAAAAAAAAATGCAGTTTGTGAAAACTTACAGAAACTATTAATGATTATATACAGGGCTCCACACCTACCTTTTTTGTCAGTAGCCCAGTCGGGCCAGTGAAATAATTTCTTCCCCTTTTCTGGTGGCCCAAAATAAAAATTACTGGCCCGAAAATTGTATTCCATGAGTAATCTTTTTACTATTCAAATTATCACTCTTTCCTGATCAATCCTGTCATTATAGATGAAGCATGACATGGAAGAATACATGATTTTTCTAATTTTGTCAATGTCGGGTTGAAAATCTGCTTGCCCGATCGGGCCACCAAAATATGACTTTTATACATTTTTGCTGGCCCGAAGTGCAATTTCACTGGCCCCGGGCTAGCGGGCCAGTGCGTGTGTCGAGCCCTATATCATCATAATATTCTACAAGTTAACTGCCATCAACATCCCTGTTGCAGTTGGTGAGTTAAAACAAAAATTAAGTTACTGAAACTTTTATTCTAATTTTTATATAATTATATTTTCCTGCATGATTGGTGCAAAAAGCAACTACACCATAATCTCTGTCACAGTTGGTGAGTTTGGTTGTTTTTAAAAACATCTTTAATATACTAAACAAATATTGCTGAAACTGTTCAAATGTTTGTATTGACACCATAATGTCCTGCTTTGTAATCTTCAAATGACCAAGAACTTCTACAGCATTCTGTTGCAGTTCGTGAGTTTACTTCAATTGTTGTCCCAAATTATTGTACTGAACATTTAAAAAAGAGTACTTTGTATAAAGTTTAAACTAAATTATTTTATTTAAACTTTTAGTGCAGCAATTTTAGTGGTGTTTTAGTGGAAATTTTGTATACAAACCTGTACAAAATGTCTATCCCCTTTGGACAGATTTTCACTTTCGCACAACCCCTATTGTGCTTAAAACTGGTGCGAATACAATGCCATGGTCAGGCAGATATTGATTGGTTCTTAAAGGGGACCACCAGGCAAAGAATAACACATAATTATATGTTTTGGTACCGTTATGTGATATCAAATAGATACCCAGCATTTTGCAAAGGGTTGTGTTATTCAGAAACAAAGCAATTAATTTCCACCACTTACGGAACCACTACTATTTCCTGGTTCCATACGGGCAAAACATTTGCGAGTGCGCCAATGCTATTCACGCGTACATCTGGAGACAATACAATCCCGGACGATTCGTTCGCTCTGGACAAAGTAGTCTCGTACATGCATCCCCATGAACGCATGCTTTAGAATGGTGATGCGTTTTCCAATTTTTTTTTTTCTTTTCTGGAAACATATTTTTGTGAACTTGTTGATGGAATGGACTACTAAAGATGTTACCTTTCATTTATAAGAATATTATTTTCGGGTGGTGGTACCCTTTAATAGTGGGTGCTCAGCAATGGTATCTAGTCAAGTACATGTTTTTATGCCTCTGCCAACGAAGTGGCCGGAGGCATTATGTTTTTGGGTTGCCCGTCCGTCCGTCCGTCCGTCCGTCCGTCCCGTTTTCATTCTCGCGATATCTCAAGAACCAGTTGACGGATCAATTTCAAACTTGGTATGAGTGTACATATTGGGGTGACAATGATCTGATTAGATTTTAGGGGTCATGAGGTCAAAGGTCAAGGTCACAGGACTCAATATATATGCAAAAATGCCTCGTTCTCGCGATATCTCAAGAACCGGTTGACGGATCTAATTCAAACTTGGTATTAGTGTAGATATTGGGGTGGCAATGATCTGATTAGATTTTGGGGTTCATGAGGTCAAAGGTCAAGGTCACAGGACTCAATGTATGCGCAAAAATGCCTCGTTCTTGCGATATCTCAAGAACCGGTTGACAATTCAATTTCAAACTTGGTATGAGTGTACATATCAGGGTGCGACTGATCTGATTAGATTTGGGGGTCATGAGGTCAAAGGTCAAGGTCACAGGACTCGATATGTATGCGAAAATGGCTTGTAATGGCAAAATTTCAAGAACTGAATGTCAGATTTCAATCAAACTCGGTACCTGAATGTATCATAAAGAGTCAACGTAGCCATCAAATGTTGGGGTCATGAGGTTGAGGTCAAGGTCACGGGAATCATTATACATGCAAAAAAGCTTGTAATGCCAAAATCTCAAGAACTAAATGTCAGATTTCAATCAAACTTCGTACCTGAATGTTTTTTAGGGAGCCATCAGAGATTGGGGTCATATGGTCAAGGTCACAGGACTCAAAATATATGAAAAATATTTTTAAAAATTTAATCAGTGCATGTTAATTTGGGCTTGATATTAAAATCGCGTGATAGCGGAGGCATAATTTTCGATTGCGCGCAATCGAAGATCCATCTAGTTTTAGATTAAATTGCAGAGTAAACAGATAAAGTGACTCCTCATTTTAATTTAAATTAATTCAAAGCACAGCCTGTAGTGTTTATATTTCAAACATGAAATGTCATTAAAACAAAGGGTACTGTTCTACTGTAGCAAAATTCTGACACTGAATTATCTAGTCCAGCACTGCATACAATAATCTAGTTTAAGGCCATTCAAGTACATACATGTATGTATAGTCTATTAAGTATTTAACTTCAGAGTAACCAAGTGAAGCATGTAGTGTTTATATTATATCAAACATGAAATGTCGATCATTAAAACATTTAAAGGGTACTCTACTACTGTACTGTAACTCAATGTTGATAAGTACTGAATTACAATAAAGCAGGTCTCTTCCAAAGCGCTGCTCTTTTGTTTAGTCAGTATTTGACATAACACTTCAACAAAATGCCCATGACCTATATTACCAGTGGCATAGCTATGGGGGTGGGGTAGGGGAAAGGGGGCCATGCCCCCCCCCCCCCCCCCCCAATAATTTGACAAACTGGACGGTAACAAATATAATGGCATAAATTCCTTTACAATTTAAGAAATTGATACAGTCAAACCTGTCTTAGTGACCACCTGTCTATAGCAGCTAACCTGCCTATGGTGGCCACCAAAATTAATTCCATGCAGAGAAAAGCTGCTATGTAACCTGTCTATAGAGGTCACCTGCTTACAGTGGCCATGTTCTTGTTTCCCTTAAAATATAAATGCAGGTATTACTGTTCAAAGAGTGTGCCCACAATAATTTATTTATGCCCCCCACCCTCCCCCCCCCCCCCCCCCCCCCCCCAATCAGCCGGACCACTCTACGCCACTGCCCATTACATCATGTTGTTTGTTCATGATAGGATGCTTGCCAGCAAAGAATGCCTTTTTTTTTTTTTTTACTGTTAATCACCCATTGAGCCAGGAAGTAATTGATAAAAGTGTGACATATCTAGGCACTGGCTATTCAAACAACATATTTACAGGGATTTTTTTTTTTAATTGAACAAGAATTTGTTCAACTTGGTTTGTCCCTGATCCTTGGATGTGTTTTAACTGTTGTTTATTCAAAGACAATTTAGTGCTAGGTTACATTACTGGAATATTTATTTTTTCCATGTTAGTCTTAGGTGATGTTAATTCTTATTTTTTTAGATATTTAAACAAATAAATCAACCAAGCTTGTGAACTATTCTCTTTGTGTGCGCAGGTATTGGGCTGATGAGAGCAGTATTTAACACCGTACCGTTTGGAGCTGGGGTGGAAATCTTCGGTACATCTCGCACAGCCGAAGCCTCAACGCTGGCCATGTTTAGCTATGGCTCAGGTTATCTTGTGGGCTCTGTTATTCCAGGTAATTTTGATATATTATTTGCATATTTTATATATGCATGTATTTTTCCCACTGGAGAAGATCTGTGGAAAGGTTGTTTTGTTTGGTTGGGAAGGGGTGGGGGGTTTTGAGCATTCCTAATGAACAAAAACAATTGCTCACAGATTTTACGCTAGTGCCTTTTCTTCCACCACTTTTTCCATCTTGTATATATTTTCCTGTTTTGTGATTAGAAATATGTTTCATAATTGAATATAACCCAAACACATTTTTATCTTAAAACTCAAGATATTAATTTTTATTCATTTATTTATTTATAGCGGTATAAAAATACTGCACATGGTAGCCAAGAGGCTGAATTGAGTACAATTTAAATAGTATATAATTATTAGCCACCATTATTATTAATTATTATTTTATAATACATATAAAATATACAAACTACACATTTAAATAACAAAATAAATAAGGGCGTAATGTCTTTCTAAATGCTAAATTGATTAATGCATACCGCCTAGTATAGAGCTCCAAACTGTAACCGTGTTTATATATCACTGATATACAACAATGACTTAACCCCTCACCCCCTTCCGTGTCTTGGCAGTGATTTTAAATTGAATGTTTACGTTTTGTTATTTTTCCAGGTGGGATCTATGACATCACAGGGTCCTACACGCTATCGCTGGTCTACATGGCAGGCGTGTTCCTCCTCTCATCCGTCATGTTCCTGCTGATAGCCCTCCGGGGACGAGTCCAGGAATTCCTCTCCAAGGGCTGTCTGGTCCTGGTGGGACTCCCGCCTAAGGTCCTGGAATCTGGTCCTAGCCAGACGCAGTGCGAGAGGTGTAGCTGCATCCTCGATGAAAATGAAGTGTACCTGTAAAGTTTGTTTAAGTCTTAATACTGAGGGTTCAATTGTCTTGGTTGGACTTAGGCCTAGGGTTCTGCAGTCTGGTCCTAATTGGACTCAGGCCCAAGGTCTTGGAGTTTGTCCAGAGAGAGCTCCGGCCTAAGGTCCTGCAATCTGGTCCTAGCAAGATGCAGTGCAAGAGGTGTAGCTGTGTCCTTGAAGGCGATGAAGTGTACCTTTAGTGTGTAACCCTTATTAGGGCTCTGGTACAGAATGGACTTTGGCCTAATGTCTAAGAATGTGGTCCTGGTTTGGTTCTGGATGTCAATGAAGTGTACCTGTCAGACTTTAGTCCTTACAGAGGGTTATCTGGTCCTATTTTGACATGGGCCTAAGGTCTGGGACATCTGGTTCTGGATGGACTCTGGCCTAGGCTAAGGTCCTGGAATATGGTCCTAGCAAGGTCAGGCAGTGTGATAGATGTAGCTGTGTTCGCGATGTTGACTATATTTACTTTAAGTCTGTAACCCTTACTGACTTCTATCTGTCCTGATTTGGATTTGGGCCTAAGGTACTGGAGTCTGGTCCTTGGCTCAGGCCTGTGGTACAGGAGTCTTGTCCTATCATGGAGCAGTGTGAGAGGTCTAGCTGTATCCCCATTTTCAATAATGTGTACCTTTATTCTTTAACCTTTACCATCTTTTTTCCTGATGGCAAAAATAGGCAGCAAATAAAAACGTGTGTGTGTGTGTGTGCACATGTGTGTTTTTCTCCAAAATGTTATAATGATTGTAGCTCAAAAGTCAGAACTTCAGAAAAAAAAAGTTAGAAAGTCTTATTATTACATTGCACATTCAGGCATGATAAATTGGGTCATGTGGAGTTGCTCCCAAGCTCAGTTAATAGTAACAGCAGGCTAGCAGGACAATTTTAATCTCAAACCTGCTTTAATTCTCACTAAGAACTAAAAAGCAGGTAAATATTGTTTTAAACAATCATCTTCAATATTCAATATTCAATATTCGATATTCTTACCATTTTAGGAAAATGTGTGCTTTCTATCTCTGTATAGTGTATATTGTAGTTTTATCTTTGATATAAAGATCTAGGGTATTTATTTATTTCCAGCTAAACTTTCTTTCGTCTTTCATTAGTGCATGGGTTACTCGGCTGCATCTAATTATAGAGCTGGCCTATTAATAGGGATCTCTGTAATCTGATTAGCTGATATATGTGTATATATACAGTATATATATGTTTATGTTGTACTGGCTTTATGGTCCAGTATAGTGATGCATGTTGGCCTGTTAAACAAACTCATCTCCTTTTCTTGCCCATTTAAAGGAAATCTTAATGCTAGCTGTTGGCTTACTTACACTGATGAGAGCAGAAATCTTGCCACTTCAGGGCCCCATTGCAGAAAGAGTTGCAGTGGATTGTAAAATTGCAGTTAATTGCACAGTCAGATCATGTGACAATATGCGTAAATCTGATTGGTTCAAACATGGATATTAGCTGACTTGCAATCTATTTGCAACTTTACAATTGATTGCAACTCTTTCTGCAGCGGGGCCCTGTTCAAACAAAGATATTTCCTTTTGGGTATTTTAATACAGATAATGAAGAAGAATTTTTTTTTTTCAACAACTTGTCTTTGCTTTTACTGCCCACTGAGGCTGCCATGATTTGAATCAGTATGCATTACAATTACATTCCATGCAGACTCAGCAAAAGTGGGTTATGTAAGGACTGTTGTTGCCTTTGCTGCTATGTCAGTGGTTGCGCAATAATTATTGATACCCAAGAGAAAATATATAACTAAGGTTTGTTGCAGAAATAGTTGCAATCAATTGTAAATGTGACTAAATCTGATTAGTTCAAATGTGCATATTTTCTGACTTACAATTAATCACAACTTTACAATTGATTGTAACTCTTTCTGCAACAGGGCCCAGTTGTGTGGCAGGATTTATGCTCTTATCAGTAACAGCATGTGAAAATGCCAGCGTTTAATCTGTAAATTATCTACTGTAAGTGTAAGAAAAGCGTAGTTCTACGATTGTGGCAAGAGAAGTGTTTTTTTATAGTGGGAAATGTTGATAGCTTCAAGAAAACAATGTTAATTAAGATGGTAAAACTCATGTTTATAAAATTACATGATTACCGTATTTGTCGGTGTATTAACCGCTCCGGTGTATTAACCGCACCCCCCAAAAAAAAAAAAAAAAAAAAAAAAGTGCATTTAATATGGTCGTGTATTAACCGCACCCCCTTTTTTTTTGTTTTTTTTTTGAAAAAAGGTGCGGGTAATACACCGACAAATACGGTAAGTTCATTAATGAACTATTATATTTATCTTATGTATGTAAGAATAACTAATTATTTTTCGAAAAAAATAGCTTGTGTTTATAAAATAGCAAGAAGAAATATATGTTATTAAGCCTGGGGCCCGGCCCGGATCGCCGGGCCAAACCCGCCGGGTTTGGCCTTTTTACCGGGTCCGGGCCGGTTCCGGGCTGGAGAGACGATTGCCAAAACCCGGGAAAAAAACCCGGTAAAAAACATGTGTTTTGGAAAAGTTAAATTCCCGTTTGAATGACACACTTATTCCAGTTTCTTTCGCAGTTTTTGTAAGTGGAAAACGGGACCAAAACAACGTCAAAACATTTCCGATATCTGCTAAATAAGTTGATTTTTAAATCGGGATTTGTCGACAATTCGATGAAGTTCCGTTTCAGATATTTGGGGGCTTTTGGGGGTATCATTTTCTCTTGGGCATATCAAAGTTTTTTCAGCATACCATATCGTAACTTTGTTTGCTAATTTTGAGAAGATGATAACGATGTTCCAGATAAGTTTGACATCGTTTTATCAGCAATCATTTTGATATTGCCTGCTCTTATTTTGCGATGATGAAAACGATGTTTCATATTTGTTTTGCGTCATATTCTCGAAGCGCATTATCGTAACTTTGTTCGCTTATATCAAGAAGATGATAACGATATTCCAGATTATTTTGACATCGCTTTATCGGCAATCATTTTGATATTGCCTGCTCTTATTTTGCGATGATGAAAACGAAGTTTCAGATTTATTTTGCGTCATATTCTCGAAGCGCATTATCGTAACTTTGTTCGCTAATTTCACGAAGATGATAACGATTTTCTAGATTAGTTTGACATCGCTGTATCGGCAATCATTTTGATATTGCCTGCTCTTATTTTGCGATGATGAAAACGAAGTTTCAGATTTATTTTGCGTCATATTCTCGAAGCGCATTATCGTAACTTTGTTCGCTAATTTCAAGAAGATGATAACGATATTCCAGATTAGTTTGACATCGCTTTATCGGCAATCATTTTGATATTGCCTGCTCTTGTTTTGCGATGATGAAAACGAAGTTTCAGATTTATTTTGCGTCATATTCTCGAAGCGCATTATCGTAACTTTGTTCGCTAATTTCAAGAAGATGATAACGATATTCCAGATTAGTTTGACATCGCTTTATCGGCAATCATTTTGATATTGCCTGCTCTTGTTTTGCGATGATGAAAACGAAGTTTCAGATTTATTTTGCGTCATATTCTCGAAGCGCATTATCGTAACTTTGTTCGCTAATTTCACCAAGATGATAACGATTTTCTAGATTAGTTTGACATCGCTGTATCGGCAATCCTTTTGATATTGCCTGCTCTTATTTTGCGATGATAAAATCGATGTTTCAGATTTATTTTGCGTCATAATCTTGAAGCGCATCATCGTAACTTTGTTTGCTAATTACAAGAAGATGATAACGATACTCCAGATTAGTTTGACATCGCTTTTGCGACAATCATTTTGATAATGCCTGCTCTTATTTTGCAATGATGAAATCAATGTTTCAGATTTATTTTGCATCATAATCTCGAAGCGCATCATCGTAACTTTGTTCACTAATTACAAGAAGATGATAAAGATATTCCAGATTAGTTTGACATCGCTTTATCGGCAATCATTTCGATATTGCCTGCTCTTATTTTGCGATGATGAAAACGAAGTTTCAGATTTATTTTGCGTCATATTCTCGAAGCGCATTATCGTAACTTTGTTCGCTAATTTCACGAAGATGATAACGATGTTCTAGATTAGTTTGACATCGCTGTATCGGCAATCCTTTTGATATTGCCTGCTCTTATTTTGCGATGATAAAATCGATGTTTCAGATTTAGTTTGCGTCATAATCTTGAAGCGCATCATCGTAACTTTGTTTGCTAATTACAAAAAGATGATAACGATACTCCAGATTAGTTTGACATCGCTTTTGCGACAATCATTTTGATATTGCCTGCTCTTATTTTGCAATGATGAAATCAATGTTTCAGATTTATTTTGCATCATAATCTCGAAGCGCATCATCGTAACTTTGTTCACTAATTACAAGAAGATGATAAAGATATTCCAGATTAGTTTGACATCGCTTTATCGGCAATCATTTCGATATTGCCTGCTCTTATTTTGCGATGATGAAAACGAAGTTTCAGATTAATTTTGCGTCATATTCTCGAAGCGCATTATCGTAACTTTGTTCGCTAATTTCACGAAGATGATAACGATTTTCTAGATTAGTTTGACATCGCTGTATCGGCAATCCTTTTGATATTGCCTGCTCTTATTTTGCGATGATAAAATCGATGTTTCAGATTTAGTTTGCGTCATAATCTTGAAGCGCATCATCGTAACTTTGTTTGCTAATTACAAAAAGATGATAACGATACTCCAGATTAGTTTGACATCGCTTTTGCGACAATCATTTTGATATTGCCTGCTCTTATTTTGCAATGATGAAATCAATGTTTCAGATTTATTTTGCATCATAATCTCGAAGCGCATTATCGTAACTTTGTTCGCTAATTTCAAGAAGATGATAACGATATTCCAGATTAGTTTGACATCGATTTATAGGCAATCATTTTGATATTGCCTGCTCTTATTTTGCGATCATGAAAACGATACATGAGTCGACATAAATGCCGTGATTTTACCGTTTACGTTATCAAAATGAAGCGAAAACATTACGAATATTAGTCAATAAAAAATTATCATCGTAAGTATGCTTATTTAATAAGTCCGACAGACGATAAATGGGTCGAAATAAATGACAAAATTATACCGATTGCGTTCTCAAAATACGCGAAAACGTTACGAATATAGTCAATAAAATCATTGAATTATTAGATTTGATTAACTAATATTCGTAATGTGTTCGCTCCATGTTTAACCCGTAACGTTCATCACAAATATTAATGTTCAACTCTTTATATAAAGAGGAATTCAAGTCCAAGTCACTTGGGCAAACTAAAAATAGTATACTTTACAAAATATACGGCAATGCTATGGGGCGATTTTTTCTTTTAAAAAAGGAATCGTGATTGCATTTTAGTTTCAATATG
>JBAMJV010008228.1:67500-70000 GCA_037951105.1 Echinarachnius parma
AACAATAACAATAACAATAACAACAACAACAACAATAACAATAACAACAACAACAATAACAACAACAGCAACAACAATAACAACAATAACAATAGCCATAACAACAATAACAATTGTCAAAGGCGCGCTGTGTTAAACGCTATGAAAGGCGGTGCGTGCGGTTTTACTGGCCCTGACTAGGTAAAAATTGACACTAAACGGAACCTGACATCTTGTCACTCACAGCGCTCTAAAACAAAAACTACACGACCAAAATTAATGTTCTTGGTATCAATTTTCATTTGAAGAGACACACTATCCGATGGACCCAGTCATTTCGTTACTTTATTTTGGGAAGTGCCCCGTTCCGTTATTTCTGGGCCACCCTGTATTTAACTCCATCTCAGAAACTAAAGCAATGACGGAGTTCATATCAAGTGATATGCCTATCTGGTTGTGGTCAACTTGTAAGTTGTAACAATCTACCAATATATGGTTGGATGCAATTATGCACTTCCCATTTATCTCCTTTATTTCAGAAACTAAAACAGCTAAAGCATTCATTTTAGCGGCTATATACCCACTTATTTGGGTCCAACGAATCACCTGAATCCACCTCAAAGGCGTCAAATGGCAGCAATCTTGAATTTCAAGATGGCAGCCATGGGGATTAGCATATTTAACTCTTTATTATATCAGAAACTAAAAACAGTACAAATTTGTTTCCAGTTGCTATGACTTTTTGCTGGGGCCAACGACTTGTCTGTCTTTGAAAGGAACATGAGGTTGAAAGCCAATATTGGGCCATCTTGAAGTTCTGCGAGACTAAAAAACAACAGAGTACATTACTGTGGGTATGCAGTCTGGTGTTCGCAATAAATAACATGGAGTACATTTGAAAGACCTAATTCGGATGCACCTACAGTTAGTGGTTGGAAGGGCTTGGTACGAACAGTCACGTCACGTTCACGTTCACGTCACGTGAAGGTTTTGTACCTTTTGTGAAACAGGTCACCCAAATCTACGAAGTGTCACGTTCAGGTTCTGTACCTTTTGTGAAACAGGTCACCCAAATCTACGAAGTGTTGGGTTACGTGACCCAACAGTTTGTAGATATACTATATGCAATTCATGAAAGCTCACGTAAATTGGCGCTTGCGTAAAACAAATTAATGTAAATTGTCGTTGAGAAGAGACTAATTCTCGGTAAATTTAATCGTGAACGAACCCGTCCTTCCTATACTGTAATATACAATTATAGGCGTACACAGGCCTGGGGGCTGGGGGATGGACACCCCCTACCCCCATCCCCACCCCCTTACATAATTCAAGAAATGTCTTGGTCTCGGCCTCGAAATTTGTGACCGGTCCTGGTCTCGTCCTCGGCTGCGGTCATTTTATACGGACACCCCCTACCCACACTCCCCCCGCTTACTTCAATTTGTCTGATGAAATATTCCCCCCCCCCCCCCCCCTACACCCACCCCTTGAAAATAAGTAGCTACCTAGTTCGAATGTCAAATACATTAATTGATTTATTTAATATTGATTGGTTGGTGTGATTGTTTCATTATAATGATTGACTGATTAATTGATTGTTTATTAGATTAAATGACTGACTTATAGATTGACTCGATTCAATAACCATAAATAAACACTATTAGTCAAATCATTGTTTTATTACTTTTAAACTCATTGATCACTGCTGCCAGTCACTCACTCACTCACTCACTCACTCACTTTCACAGGCATGCACATACAACGCCGTTAAGGGCAGCGCCAGTACGCGCAGACGTCGAGCACGGGAACTTCAGGCGTATGCGAACTGAATTGTCCGCTGCGTGTAGCAATTCAGCTGGAAATCAACATTTGCCAAAATCCACGCACGACACGTCTTTAAAAATACTCCAATAACAAGACAAATAATGCAAGTGGTATGGTTGTACATTACCTAAATGACAGAACTGCATATTATCGTCTCAGATTACTCTGAATTATGCACGTACATATTATAAACATAATGATTGAAAAGATTTGATTAGGGGGTATCGGCATTTTCGTCGACATTTTTAAATCTCTTTGTGCGTGTATGTCTAGTCTTAGTAACAAGCGTTTGCAATTTAAAAAATCTTGATTAAACGCTCACGTCACGATTTGGTTAACGCGACACTTCGAGTTTTACCGGCATGGAAAACGACAAATTGTTGGGTCACTTTACCCTACACTTCGTAGATTTGGGTGACCTGTTTCACAAAAGGTACAGAACCGTTCACGTAACGTGAACGTGAACGTGAACGTGACGTGACTGTTCGTACCAAGCCGGTTGGAAGCAATTTTCGCCTTCATCTTCAATTTCAAAATGGTCACCACCTGAAATCTTTTTCGCTTCAAGATTGTGCCATTCCCATATATTTTGTAAATATAGCACACTCAGTTCCTATAAATGACCTAGATCGACTTTATAGATGTCTTCAAATGACAGTCATCATAAATTTCAAGGTGGCCACCCTGGGAACTGTAT